>JAWQFJ010003143.1:0-27500 GCA_034096865.1 Theodoxus fluviatilis | reverse complement strand
AAAGTGCATGGAGTACAGTATCGCCGAGCAAGACGTTTGTCACAAAACGCAGATACATTAACGCGGCCGGATCTTAGCATAACTCCCCGGGCGTGCGAGTCACGTGACTGTAAGGCCGGATTTCAAAACTCGAGTACAGTGTCGCCGAATGTTGGTGACAACGACTCTTTCAGCGTTACTAAGTGGATCGGTACAGTGGCAACCGCTGAACTCGGTTACGTTGACAACAACGGACACTTTCAAGACTCCCGCGGACAAGAGTCCGCTAAGACAGATAATCACGGGTCAAAACACATACCAAAATGTCGCGCGAGATGCTATAAATAGATGTCACCTGATTGAATTTTGTGTCTCCAAACACTTCCTCGACTTCTTCTGTTGTTTGGTTACGATTAATTTGCATGTGTGTCACTAAATCTTCTTCGAACGAGCGTTTTTATATGGAAACTGGAGAAGAAAGAAAGGTGAGGGACCGGTGTCAGACTATAATCTAGAACAACAAGAGAAGGGTGACCAATGAAGTCTGGCGGTGTGACGTTGAAGTCACGAGGCCGGAAGAAGGAGGGAATTCTCTGAAAGCTTGCCCCTGCAACGTCCCATCGCCATACGTCATGGGTAACCCTTCTCTTGTTGTTGGAGAAAAAATGGCGGAGAAGAAATAAACGGAGAGCATGGTGAGTGGCAGACTAGTCTCAGCCAATCATCAAAGTGCTGCGTGCGGGGTCTGAAATAGACGTCACATGATCAAATATTGTGTCTGGACCCAGTCTGCGGCATTAGCGTCCTCTAATTAAGCACCGGCTTTACAATTTCCAGAAAATCGGATATTTTGACAAAATCGGCGAGGTCCTGTAAACTTCCAGACCATGAGAGTTTGCTGTACTCCAACTGATACTTTTTAACAGATGAAAACATTCTTGTTTCACGCCAGGTGGTAAGCTCTGAAGATGCGCATGCATGGACATGTTTACACATTGCGAGTGTCACAAGGACGTACACAAATCTGACTTTGTGACTCGTCTGTCCACACTGAGTCATTTTGATACATCGGTCAATCGAGCTTTTCATCAGCTTTTTAACACAAAAGATTAACCAAGGCATTTTCCAACTTTGATGGGGAAAAGCCACAATGCGGGAATGCTTTAATTGTCATTACCATTGTCATTGCACAAAGGAAGAGAGTGATACTCTCAAATGACCTCGGCGGGGGTTCAAGCTCATAAAATGCTAGGGTACCTTCAAAGTGGTGTCTGGCTCAATCCATCTCCACCATCATCACTTTTCACAACCACTCCCTCGACCAGCATCTCCACCACCACCACCAACTCTATAACCATCACCATTACCACCACCACCCCCGTAACCACTCCCTACATCATCGTCACTACCATCACCACCATCATAATCACCCTCACAACCACCACTGCCACCACTACCATCATTACCACCACTACCACCATTACCACCACTTCCACCACCAACTCTATAACCATCACCATTACCACCATCACCACCACCACCACCAGCACCACCATATCCACTCCCTCCATCATCTTCACTCTCACAACCACCACATTCACCACATTCACCACTACCACCATTACCACCAATACCACCACCACCACCACTCCCTTCATCATCTTCAGTACCATCACCACCAACATCATCACCCTCACAACCACCATCGCCACCATTACTTCCATCACTATCACCACCATCACCACCATCACCACCATCACCACCATCACCACCATCATCACGACCATTGCAACCACTCTCTCTACCATCGCACTTTCATCACCACCGCTATCATCACTCTCACAACCACCACCACCACCACTCCATTCATCATCGTCAGTACCATCAAGACCAACATCATCACCATCACAACCACCATCGCCACCACTACCTCCATCACTATCACCACCATCACCACCATCATCACGACCACCCCCACCATCGCAACCACTCCCTCTACCATCGCACTTTCATCACCACCAACATCATCACCCTCACAACCACCACCACCACCACCACTCCCTTCATCATCGTCAGTACCATCACCACCAACATCATTATCGTTCCCATCATCATCACTGCCACTGTCATCATGATCATCGTCCTTGTCAATGTCGGCATCATTGTCGATGTCGACGTCGTCATTCATCAGGCGGCCATTTTCCCTGCATCCTGGTCCTTTCTCACGTCTTCCTGCAGGCCAAGGTTGTCCCGATGGGTGGCGGAGGTTTGGGCAGAGCTGCTTCCACCACCCCGGGGACGCCCTGACCTGGTACGCTGCTCGCGACTCCTGCTGGGGCAGAGGGGCAGTTCTGGCAATGCCCAAGACTAAAGAGATCTGGCAGTTCATCCGTGGTGGGTTGGTTGGATGGATGAGTGGGTGGGTGGGTGGATGGATGGATGGATGGATGGATGGATGGATGGATGGATGGATGGATGGATGGATGGATGGATGGATGGATGGATGATGTATGGATGGATGATGGATGGATGGGTTGGTTGGGGGGTGGGTTGGAGGGTGGATAGCTGACTGGCTGGCTGGCTGGCTGGATGGATGGATGGATGGATGAGTGGGTGGGTGCGTGGGTGGGTGGGTGGGTGGGTTTGGGTGGATGGATGGGTGGGTGAGTGGATGGATATGTGGGTGGGTGGGGTGGATGGATGGTTGGATGGATGGTTGGATGGATGATGAATGGATGGATGGATGATGGATGGATGGATGGATAGGTTGGTTGATGGGTGGGTTGGTGGGTGGATAGCTGGCTGGCTGGCTGGCTGGCTGGATGGATGGATGGCTGGATGGATGGCTGGATGGATGGATATATGGATGGATGGATGAGTGGGTGGGTCAGTGGGTCAGTGGGTCAGTGGGTGGGTGGGTGGGTGGGTAGGTGGATGGATGGATGGATGGGTGGATGGATGGGTGGGTGGATGGATGGGTGGATGGGTGGATGGATGGATGGATGGATGGATGGGTGGATGGATGGGTGGGTGGATGGATGGGTGGATGGATGGGTGCGTGGGTGGATGGGTGGGTTGGGTGGATAGATGGGTGGATGGATGATGGTTGGATGAATGATGGTTGGATGGATGGATGGGTTGGTTGATGGGTGGGTTGATGGGTGGATAGCTGGCTGGCTGGCTGCATGGATGGATGGATGAGTGGGTGGGTGAGTGGCTGAGTGGATGGGTGGGTGGGTGAGTGGTTGGATGGATGGATGGATGGATGGGTGGATGGGTGGATGGATGGGTGGGTGGGTGGGTGGGTGAGTGGATGGATATGTGGGTGGGTGGGGTGGATGGATGGATGGATGGATGATGGATGGATGGATGGATGATGGATGGATGGATGGATGGGTTGGTGGGTGGGTGGGTTGGTGTGTGTGTGTGTGTGTGTGTGTGTGTGTGTGTGCGTGAGTGTGTGTGTGTGTGTGTGTGCGTGTGTGTGAGTGTGTGTGAGTGTGCGTGTGCTTATGTATGTGCGTGTTTGTGTGCGTGCGTGCGCGCGCGCGTGCGTGCCTGTGTGTATCGCGCTCGTGTGCACGTGTGTGTGTGTGTGTTCCTCTGTGTGTGTGCATGTGTGTGTTTGTGTTTGGGCGCACACGCTTGTGCGTGCGTGCATGTATGCTTGTGCGCACCCGCGTGTATGTGCGTGCGTGCGTGCGTGTATGTGTATGTGTGTGCGTGCGTGCGTGCGTGCGTGTGTGTGTGTGTGTGTGTGTTTACATCTATGATCATGGATTCTAAAATCCCACAGACTGGCAAAACGAGCCATGGTATCCTGACGACTGGTGGATTGGCTTGCAAGACCAACTCAACGAAGGAGTCTTCATCTACTCAGACGGCTCACCAATTGTGAGTAGTAGTAGTAGTAGTAGTAGTAGTAGTAGTAGTAGTACAAGTAGTAGTAGTAGTAGTAGTAGTAGTAGTAGTAGTAGTAGGAGTAGTAGGAGTAGTAGGAGTAGTAGTAGTAGTAGTAGTAGTAGTAGTAGTAGTAGTAGTAGTAGGAGTAGTAGGAGAAGGGGTAGTAGTAGTAGTAGTAGTAGTAGTAGTAGTAGTAGTAGTAGTAGTAGTAGTAGTAGTAGTAGGAGGAGGAGGAGGAGGAGGAGGAGGAGGAGGAGGAGGAGGAGGAGGAGGAGGAGGAGGAGGAGGGGGAGGAGGAGGAGGAGGAGGAGGAGGAGGACGAGGGGGAGGAGAAGGGGGAGGAGGAGGGGGAGGGGGAGGGGGAGGGGGAGGAGGAGGAGGAGGAGGGGAAGAGGGGAAGAGAAGGAGAGAGGGAGGGGGAGGGGAGGGGGAGAGGGAGGGGGAGAGGAGGGGGAGGGGGAGGGGAAGATGAGGGGGAGGGGAAAGATGAGGGGGGGGGGGAGTTGGAGGAGGAGGAGGAGGAGCTTTGTTCTACGGTATACTATACTGCACTATATTGTACGTTACTGCATCACACTGTCTTGTACCTTACTAAGGATGCTGTGCTGTTTTGCACTATACTGGTATGTGCTGCTCTGTGCCTTACTACTGTGTGCATTTCTCTATGATCCATTCCTTGCACTGCTGCAGTGCTCGCCGGCACCGATCTACTCTATACTGATAAAGACTGTAGTGGAAAGTTCTTACTCCGAAATTACGTTGAGTAGCGCCTTTCGCTTGATTCCAAACCATAAAAACGGGAGAACGGGGGGGAGAGAGGGGGGGGGGGGGGGGGGGAGAGAATTAGCACAAAAGATGGTTGTTTCAAACGGTTTCCGGAAAACCCAATTAACCTCTCGCAGCACCATCCACCGCGGGCGTCGCCAGCCAATCGGCGGTCGTGTACTTGTCATCATCACATGCACCTTCTACGTGGCGCAGTTTTCTCAGACAAAATGCCTCGTGATGAGCAATGAACAGTGCTCGCACTCCAGAGAGAGAAACAGCGCTGTGGTCAAAGCGTGTGCAGGGACTGGGGAATGGGAAGGGGAGTGTGGGTCCGACCGTCAGTGATCGGGGTGGGAAGCAGTCATGACTGCAGTTTTCAACAGTTTTCAATACGTCAGTCAAATTATTTGTCTCAGATTCGGCTGTGGGCGGGATGATGCGAGAGTTTAATTTCAATTTGTCTGTTTTAACACTTTCTAAATTTTCCATTCTTAAATGTCTCCATGGGATGAAGACAAGACCGCATTCACTTCAGTTCTGTTTTTGTTGTTTTGTTGTTCTCTTTTGGAGGGAGAGGGGAAGAAAGAGAGGGAGGGAGAGAGAGAGGAAGAGTGGGAGGGAGAGAAGGAGGAAGAGAAGGAGAGAGAGTGGGAGGGAGAATGGGAGGGAGAGAGAGAGGGAGAGAGACAGGGAGGGAGAGAGAGAGGGAGGGAGAGAGGGAGGGTGTATAGAAGGAGAGAACAAACGAACAACAAACACAAATGTATATCATTAGGCCACTGACCCTTTTCAAAGGTCTTTATGATTCCATGGAACATGCAGCCATTCTCACAGTTCAGGATCAAATGCAATCCCAAGACAGTGTCAACATTAAACTAATCAATAAAGAAAATGCCTGACTCTACCGAATCCAATGCGGTCTCGTTTTGAATGCTTTCGGCAAGAAAACTCATACTGGTCTGATCACAGATGGACTTTCTGCTGAAAGCGGTGACAAGATTATTCCTAGAATTGCCACCAAGATACCCTATGAATTATTGCTGGCGAATATCATACAAAGCAGGGCATTCCGAAACGGAGTGGATCTCATCCTCATCTTTCTCTCTAATAATGGAATCAGGGTTCGTGATGGACCACAGTGATGTCTGAATCTGTGATTAAACATTTCGCTAATCCTGAAACGGAAGCGCGTGAATACAATCTTGTGTGCGTTTTGTCAATGGCATGCAAATAACATTTCGGTTTGGTGATCACACAGGTACTAAATATTATCAGTCCAGTGCTGATTAGAATTATGTCGGTGGCAAGGACTACTACTAAAGGACGTGCACAGCGTGATTCCTGACTTCGCTAGCGGAGGCCAGTTTTCTTGAGGCTCCGCAGTCCCCTTGTTCTATTTTTAGCCGCAATTCGGCGTAGGAGTTTGGAAGAACTTTTTTAAATGTAATACAATGTTTTTTTTAACAAGTATACACTTTAGTCACATCGAAGATTGTTTTAGATATCACACTGAGAGTATTTATGTATTAGATTCTTCCCTAGCGAACATTTTAAATTCAGTTGAGGTGGTGCAAAGTACGCACTATGTTGCCTTGTCGCAAGGTTACAACCGGACAAGAGNNNCACTCTGTCCTCACTCCCCACTCACTCTGTCCTCACTCCCCATCCACTCTGTCCTCAACTCACACCCACTCTGTCCTCACTCCCCACCCACTCTGTCCTCACTCCCCACTCACTCTGTCCTCACACCCCACCCACTCTGTCCTCACTCCCCACCCACTCTGTCCTCACTCCCCACCCACTCTGTCCTCACACCCCACCCACTCTGTCCTCACTCCCCACCCACTCTGTCCTCACTCCCCACCCACTCTGTCCTCACACCCCACCCACTCTGTCCTCACTCCCCACCCACTATGTCCTCACTCCCCACCCACTCTGTCCTCACTCCCCACCCCTTGACATCTGCATAGCTTTCAGTGTGTTCGTCAAGCATGACGTGAAAATGGCTGTTAGGTTGTTTTGTGATCTCTGTGACTGTCTTTTTTTGGCTATGAGATAGCAGTTTGAATGCAACATCAAATCAAGTCTAGTGCTTGCCTTTACGGTAGTTTAGCCTACTCTTGCACTAATTATGCCACTCCCATGAACCGCTGCGAAGACTATTACAAAACGTTACATCTGCTACATCACAGTGTATACTAACGTACAGGTTCTTTGCAACTACACGATTTTTCACGCCCTTTTCATGTTTAAGAAACACGACGATGAGATGCTTACCACGCACTAAGAGGGAAGAAGTAATGGACTTGGTTTTGAATAGCGACTAATCAGTCGAATTAGGGACTCAAACTGCTTTACCTTTACACTTTACCTTATGCGATACATGCGATGTTACTGATGGCTACGTATTGTTGTTTTCAATTTTAGTGCAGCCTAAGATTTTGGACAATAACCAAGCAAACTTGAAACGTATTTGGCGTAGTCCTATGTTGGTATGCTTTCTACAGATCTAGAGCTAAAATTCTCCATAGAATAAGCAATAGGGAGGAAGCACATACCTTATCGTTACTAATACTAACAATAGAATACAGTGATGATCGCCGACGATGATTTCAAGGGAAAACACCTTTTTGCAGTGTTTTTGCAGTGCCCTCTGATCAAGAAACTGTATTCGTCCTGAATTAAATTGCCGCACCTCTGCGTAATAATAATGAATGGTTTTTATTCTCCAGGATTTATTTCCCACGGATCGCATCGTGCGATTCGACAACACGACCGGCGCGTTGGACATCATGCGAAGTGGCCCTCTGACACCCTCCCAAGATTTGCAGACCATTGTTATTCAGAACGATGGCGTCATCATAAAAACTTCCCATTCCACTTCATCGGGACACGAAAGCAGGCCGCCCTCCTCCGACAACATGCCAACAGCCCCCCCAAACTCCAAGGAATCCAGCTGCTCACGTGCACTTACTCTGCGCACCTCCTCGCCCTCCATGGAATCGTCGAACTTGTCGGGGTTAGAGGTCAGCCAGGACAGCGTCTTCGATCGCCTTGACGAAGAGAGCTGCGCGAACCAGGTTCACGTTGGAAGATGCAACGCGGGGTTTCCAGACGTCGTCATTGGGAACGAAGCCTCTGCCGAATTTTTGCCCTCTGAAATCAAAGCATGCTCCTCCATCGGCTCGGGGTTCCCAACGCAGGAAGAGATTGACGAGTCTTCGCCTGAAGGCAGCAAGGTTCGATCCCCGCTTGCCGACAGTTCTGGAACCATTCAGCAAGGTGTATGCGACCTCGTGCGAACATCTTCCGGGCGGAAGTGCTTCTCTACCTCGCACTTACACCCAGACACCAACGGAGTATCAAAAGTAGAGGGCGGAAAGGATAAAAGCAAGAGCTGGGGCCACGACCAACTGGTCCAGACCCAAGCAAACTTAGAGACTTTGGATTCAAAAGGTGGGAGAACGAGAGGCAAACGTCGGAACTCCGAAAGAGATGTCCATGGCGCAAACAAACCGGCCGACAGACCAATCAAACTCATGGAGTACTCTGAAGTGAAACCTCTTTCCATAGGAAAATCGCAGGTCAAGCCGAAATTTTTCTCCATCAAAGGGACGGGACTAGCAATCACCGAAGGCAGACCCAAGAGGAGTCACGCCCCAGGGGACGACGCTTGTCAGGCCCCTAGAGGAAAGCCAGAACTCCACCACGAATACTTCCTGGTGGAACCGGAGGCCAACGTCACGGCCATTGAGTCTGCGGGTCCAACCTGTCACGCGACACCGCCCCGCCACGAACACTTCCTGGCGGAACCAGAGCCCCAGGAGATCCCCTCTTCGTACTGTGGGATCGGGTCTCTCAGCACTGGAGCCTCCAGCTCTATGGGTCGTCAAGAGGCCTCTTCCTTGCACAGTCAATCTCTACCAGATTACAACCACCAACACCCTATCCACCAACAGCGCCATCAGGACGCTGCTTCGCTCAGTCGGGAACCTGCACTGGTGAAACAAGATCTTGCATCCGGAGCGCACATCCCCGACATCCCTGCTTCTTCACACGGTCGTCACGACCTGACCTCGGGCCGCCATGCTAGTAGTTCTTTCAGGATTGGGAGGCAGCTTTCCGCTGAAAGTAATGTTCCAGAGCCTTCCAGATCCAAACTTCCCTTTGCCTCAGGAGGCTCCAGCCTCTGCAACGGCGGGGCGGCCTGCCTTCGCAATGAGTACTTCGAAGTGGAACCTGATACGCCCGTTCCAAGTGCAACACCGAGACAGCTGTCGAGGGCACTGACTCTTCAAGCCAAGAAATCTGCCCCCTCATTCGTCGACTCCAAGCATACGGGAGATAACCACAGATTCACTCAGCATCGCCATCCTTCCCGTCATGTTTGGGCGAGTGTCAAGGTCGCCCCCAAAAGTCATGGTGGCAGCTCTGAGACCATGCTCAGAGAGGAGGGACCGCAGTTCATTCACCTCAAGAAGAGCATGAGCGAACCCGGAGAGGGCGGGGTCTATCAAAGCAACGGTGGGTCCCAGTCAGGAGGTGGGCACGGTGACGATGAGAACACGTATGACAGGTTGCTCCTTCCCTCCGTGCATACAAGGCCACGCCTCCGCTCGGCCCCAGGACAGATGTCTGTGGTGGAAGAGAAGCTTTCGTAAAGATGGCGGCTCCAGCCCGCTCCTGCAGTTACTTCCTCGATTCTTCCCCAACTTAGACCCCTCACCCATCCGCACCCAAGTGCTATGGCGTGTTTCTTAGCCTTCTATTTGGCAAATCATTTCTTGCGACCCAGCCAGGGCGAGGCAAGCCCTTCAGTCAACGGCCAATCATAAATTGTCAAGGCGGAAGTCCGAGAGAACATGGCTGCGTCCAGGCTCGAGAGTTGGTGAAGACGTTGCTGTTAGACGATATAACTGACGATACACACATCACAGCATTTTATCATTGTATGAGCATGCCATTGTGACATCTCGAATGGCACGGGAACTTTGTCAACGAAAAGAAAGCAACCCGGATTCACATGTAGACAATTTTGTAGAAAATGTTGTGCCTCGATACACTCCGGATCAATTCAAGGGACATAATCCAGAGAGCTTATACGACGGTGTTTTGACGCTCTTGCATGTGTGCTACGACAAACATTTTTCAATGTTTGTTCAGAAATAACCTGTATACAAACTACTCAAAACATACAAAGGGACATTCGAAACAGCAAATACTTCTCACTACGTACAATTTTCCATTCTCGGACAGCGACACAAACATTACAGGCACTGTCGTCTGAGAACAGCAACCAAATAACATGGTTTCCGCCATTTTGAATCATCTCGCTAGACGCGGCTAAGTACTCCGAAACCTCCTCGGCAAAGCTCGCGTCTCCTTGTGAGCGAGAGGCTGTGGGAAACGCATTCGCCTCGCTCTTTCCTTGCGTTCCTTGCAAGTCTTTGAATGATGCTATCGTAAGCAACACTCTCCAGATAGCAAACATGGGAAACTTTCCAGTCAGAGACTCATTTTAACCAACGGCTCGTGCTGGGATTTGGAGGGTAGGACAGATAACCTGCAAACTCTCAAACAGGAGACTGTTTTTGGTGATTCCGTAAAGTGGAAGAGATGTTTGAACCATCGGCGTGTGTTTTGCCGTTTTATTTTGCGGCCTGGGCTTGTTGGTAAGAGGTTTGATTTTTATTTAATGGACTTGGCTTGACAGTCCTTGATTTACCACTTTTGTGGAAAGCACATTTTGTATGAGCACTACTATTCCGTGACCTTCACCTTTTCCTCACAACTATTTCATTTGGATGTCCGTAGTGGATTGGGGTGTGTGTGTGTGTGTGTGTGTGTGTGTGTGTGTGTGTGTGTGTGTGTGTGTGTACGCGCGCATACTCCCACACTAATATGTGCTTAAATGGTCACACGTATAGTGTGCATGCACTAGCATGCATGTAAGTGACCGTTTGTATTCTTTAGTATATAAACCAATTATGGAAATGTATTTAAATGTACACATATTTTTATTTGGCGGTCAATGCCATCTTTAAAAAAAATGATAAATGTTTATCATGATGTGTACTAAGTCTTGAACTTGAACTTGAAAAATTCTATGAGGTAGGCTGTGTAGCCTTTACATAGTTCCTAGTGCTAGACTTGCATGCGTGGCGGCTAGTATGCATAGGCTACTATTATATATGTTACTTTAAAACGTATGCCTGATTACCGCGTAATATATCACCAATGATTCAATTTAACACATACAAAATTTCCCGCAATGATGACAAAAGCGAACCACACAAACATGACAGCAAACAGCAGAGATAGAGAGAAATAATTCAGCGACCCCTCGCGATAACACGAGACACTCGGTCCCTCAGGTTGATTTGAAATATTGGCGCATAACATGGATGGAGGTCAACTCCATCAATTCTGAGATTTAAAGGAATTACCCTTGATATGTAAATACACCCAGATTATTCCTGTCCCATGGATGGAACCACTGCACTGTGCCTCGCGTATCGTCCAACCCCAAAGCATGCTCGCCTATCTCCGCCTGTCGTTAGAAGTAGTTTCAACAAGCGAGTAGAGACTGAGAGGCTGACCGTGTACTCATGCAAGAGGGGAGAGCGTTGGGGGGGGGGGGGGGGGGTTGCATGTAAATACCTTTTTGTTTTTGCTTTTGCATGTCGTAGATGTTGAACCACAGCCAATGCAGTCATACAGAGGGGTAGGTGCATCGTGGATGTTCACGCACAGACCCTTGATAACTTGAACCATTTGTCCATTATGTTATGCTATGCTCAGTTGCGTTTACAGAAATCAATGTTTATTCATTTTTAATTATACAATTTTAATACACGCCAACCAAAAGATGTAGAATAGTATTCCATTCTTTAAGAACTTTTTTTTCTTCTCAAAATGACGTTATTAGGTGTTTAGTCATGCATACTGCACCCATTTTCCCAGCCAATTTTAATATTGTTGGCACCATTTAAAAAAAGCTTAATAACTCTACTATTAGATCATACCAACAAATCGAAAGCTGTAAAAGGGGCCGAGTATCTCATTTTGCGGCGAAGGGTAAAATATTGCGGGTGAAGGGGGGGATATAGGGGAAGAGAGGGGGAGAGGAGGGGCTGCGGAGGGGGAAGGGTGGTGGTACTGCGATGACGCAAGAAAGAGGATAAAATTAGATGCCTCACTCTCCAAGATTATGTCAATCTGTGATATTGTTGTGCACAGCTGGGCGGGTCTCAGCGAAAGGTTCGATTAATACACTATGAACTATTTATATGATATACAACATAATTATCCGCGTGACTCCACTCCTGATTGATATACGATAATGAATATGTATGTATTCGTTGCATGCAATGTCCGATTTATTCTATACCATTCAAATGCCAATTACAGTCCACCAAAGGACATAGAGATATATCATAGACACACGCCGTCAGTAGGCCCTATGATATTTGAATAATATTATTGATTTGATAAGATCTCATAAAATTTACACGAAACTATCAGTATACAGGGGCGGATCAGTTCATTTGGGGGGAGGGGGTTTCCAAACTTTTTTTAGGAACCGGGGGGGGGGGGGGGGAGCTGTGAACACGCAAAGTGCTCAGCCGGCACAGCAAAGCGGGGGGGGGGGGGGGGGGGGGGGGGGGGGAGGCTGCAAAATGGTCTAATCTGGCGCATTTTGTTGGGGGGTGGGGTCCGGAAACCCCGGAAACCCCCCCTCCCTCGTCCGCCCCTGAGTATAGGTCATACTTACATTCCAAAAGTCGAAAAGACACCGAAAGCACAAATCATTTGGTTTCAAAACCGTTGAAAGCTTAATAGTATCTTTGTGGAAATTATTGGAGTAGTTCTATTACAAGCTCGCACTTTCCATGAGCCAATTGAACAGACTAGTAGGCCTACACATAACAATGGGCAGCATACGAGATTTTTTAACTATAAGTGTAAATCAATTAGTTCGAAAAGTAATGGTAACAGCCGTTTATCACGTAGCGTCGAGAGTTGAATCGCGTCAGGGTTATTCTGTTTCTGACGACGACATCATCCATAAAATACACGTATGCATAAAAAAGTGAATACATTTTCATTTACTTACCCATATATATATATATATATATATATATATATATATATATATATATATATATATATATATATATATATATATATATATATAAAGAACCATCATTGTCTGCAACATTGTTCGATATACGCTTGTAAACCCATGCTCTTCTTCAGTTGACCTGGCAATAAACTTCATCCTCCCTCTCCCGTCTTTTGCAATGGAATACCTCCATATCTTGTAGGTCACTTTCAATTCTTGTGAGCTTTTGCTGCTTGCAGATCTTTCCGTCAGTTCATTTTCTCAATATTAAAAAATGGATATCTATACGTTATCGTCACATATCTGTCTCGTAAGACAGTGCCATCCATATCTAGGTCTGTTTGTGGTATTGGCTCTGCCTGCTGTTCTTGCTGTTTTCATCAATTCGCTCATTTGTTCGTCTCCGGATCAAGGCAACTCCGTATTGAAATATACTATAGAGAAATTGTTGAAAAATCAATGTTGTATCCAGCTGAGTAAATATGAACGAAGAAGCGAATGTTCATTTTTATTAAAACAGCCAAATGTCACCTCATCCTGTCTATTGACCCATCCACATGGCTCACGCGGTCGCTGGGCTTAGCCAATCGCTGACGCGGAACTAGTCTATTTTTAGCACAGACTTCTCTGGCTCACACTGGTATCACAAATACGGCACTGTCTGGAAGCACTCCATCACGCGTTTTCGCTTCGGTTCTAGCCTATCGCACAACCACAACAAAATGGTTGTTCACTGCCAGTGGGGCACATGCTCTGGTGATCAACGATATCCCGATAAAATAGTAGGAGGCAAATTGCATCAATTTCCCTCTGTAAAAAGCAGAAGAGCCGATGCCATGGCGTGGATCAAAGCGTGCTGCCGGCCACACGATCCGCAAAATTTCAACCGGCTTAATAAAAACAAAGGAGTCTGCGCGGGGGTGAGTCTCAGATCTGAATTTTAAATTGAACATTACTGTTGTTTAACATAAGTTTATTCATTTCTAGGCTTCAGGAAGCAAATTTTGGGAGGGAGCGTGAGGGTTGAGTGAGGGTAGACGCACACTAACGCTTCATTGCGAGGATGATGCTTATGTACCTTACCATCTCATTACACAGATTGTCTGTCGTGATGGTAGTTCTGAGATTTTGGGTAGAGCACGGTTATACAAAGCTCCAGGATTAGAACAGAATATATTCCATCCAACGTAAGCGAAGAGCAAAGGTTCACCCCTGTCTCGATCAAGTCTTCGAATCGAGCGTGGTTGGTAAATTTCTTTCTGCACGGTGACGGTTACATCTAACGAACCAAATCTTTTACAGACAAATTCAGTAACGCTAGTTCGTCGAGATCAAAATAGGAGTCTAAACCTTCCAGCAATGGTAGAATCTTGCCTGTCGTATAGATCCTGCGCAGATTTTTCGTCTCACTTACTCAGTCACTTCACAGCGTAGCTGGGCAGACTTAACGGCGTCCATAGACGAATTCAAAGCCTATCAGACTGCGTCGATTACTCACATGCTAAGTCCAGGCTGCCAGCGGTGTAGATAGTCCTAGTACTCCACAAATATCACAAGTGGCATTGACGAGAATCCCTGTGTGCAAGGAAGGCAAAACAAGCCCACAAAGTCACTGAACATAGTGTTTTTGTCACAGAGCGAATTTTCAAGCTGCCGCCATTCGGCAATAGTCAATTCAATTTCTTTCTCATCAATGCAACTAGTGAAGGTAAAGGTAGTAGTTTTGTATAGCGACTCTACACCAACCCGAGGCGCTCAATCCGTTTTAAACTTAACTACCTGATCACTGGAACACTTGATCAACATTGTACAGGCACCTGACACCAGACAGATACGACGCTCATTGTCACGCAGATGCCAGCACCACCTCCATTTCCCGAGCTGTCACCTCCACCGTTGAATCCTCTTGCTCATAGATCTTAATTTCGTCTAAATAACATGAGTAGTATTTATTCATACCCCTGTCTATCACAGTCTGAGAAATCTTCTCACTGTCTGGCAAAAATGAGACACAAAATTAATGCTGTACGGAATACAACGCAACGAGTCAGTCGGCGTTAGCGTTAAAGCCATTTTGCCGCTTGCATGTGATACCACGCGAGCTACAGCGAGAAAGGGGCGTGGCGTGGATGGGTCAATAACGAAAGCCACCAATTGGATGGATCAAGGGAGAGAACTCACGAGAAATCATGGCTCAGTCCATGGATCCAATAAGAATAAGAATGGATTGCTGACTGTGGCGTGTAGAGAAATAAGTTCGCCGATAGCCTCGTTTTCAACACTTTTCTGATTGCACTTCCGGTTGCCTTTGTTAGTGTAAACACCTGGCGAAAATCACGATTTTTGTGTCTTAGTTTTAGCCATCTTAATTTTTTCTCCGCATAATCGGTGGGAAAATGTGTCTAGTTTGTAACCCTGTGTTTAGTTTTGTTGTCAGCCATTTCTGAAACGCCTAGTTACTTCCAGAGTCAACCACAGTGTGTTGCGAAATGAGTGACATTAATGACAGTGATACAAGAGCTGCCGTGGTTCCTAAACCAATATCGAGGAGGGCGAACAGTACTTCCTTCTTCTTCTTCTTCTTCTTCATAGTACTGTAGATACCCCGATGACTCGAGGAAATTGTTCCACAATTTTGGTGCGCCCGGGCAGGGTTTAGCAGGGTCGGGCAAGCCAGTTCTTCAGAGACAATCTGAAGTCTGGCAGGGAGGGTGCTGTGACAGAGTCAGCGTCCAGGGAGTTCCAGAGTGTGATACCCATCGGGAAGAATGAGTACATATTTGTGTCAGTTCTGGCGTACGGAACCTGCAGCTTAAGGTGGTGGCCTCTTGTGGAGCGGGCGGTGGGCCGGAGAAGTCCAGGCGGGATGGCCACGTCCACAAGGCCATGCATGACCCTGTACATCATGCTAACCCTGTCCGCGGTTATCCTCTCCTTGAGCGTCTCCAGCTTGAGCTTCGTCACCATCTCAGAAGCGCTGGATGTGTGGCTGAAGACATGCAGGATGCGCCTGGCAGAACGACGCTGCACCATCTCCAATATGGTGACCAAATGTTTTTGGTGGGGGTCCCAGACCGGGGATGCAAACTCCATGACTTCAGATGGAGCCAAGTATTGTGTTGTTGATTGTAAGGTATCATCAGTGACATGCAGGGGACTTTCTTTCGTTGGAATTCCAAGAAAAGGTGTCAGTGAAGCGAAAGACAAATGGAGATCAGCCATCATTGCTAAAATTGATCGAGTGGACTAAGCATTCAACCCAGACATGGCCAAGATCTGCAGTCGACACTTTGACGATGCTTGCATCGAACGAGGTACGTTTCTTTCATTATAATTTGTTTCAGTGGGATGTGGGTGTGTAGACGTCTTTTGTCTTTGAAATCAAAACAAATCTTCACCTCATCTTGGACAGAACAGCGTACATTCTTCGCGCACTTCTATTTATAGCTGACGCGCGGACCTCAGCGACACCAGGAATTCGCTCGACAGTGGCGTCCGTAGTAGCAGACGAAGTAGATAGCCTGACCAAAGTGCTTTGTTTTCCGTCAAAAGTGGAATGAATACCATTTTTTTAAAACTGCAAAGTGTGTCTGGGATGCCTGCAAATGTACTTACAGTTTCAACTGATGGAATAAATCATCACTGAACAATTATCTGTTTTACTTACCATGAGAATTCGCTCGACAGCGGCGTCCATAGTAAGCGGAGTAACCGGAAGTGAAATCAGAAAAGTGTTGAAAACGAGGCCATCGGCGAACTTCTTATATGACACAGCGCGTGCAGGCTGAGCGAGCCAGCCGTCCATATGATGTAATGTCCATCCTCAATCTAACGCTGTTTCATGAACGAGCCAGACATTAAAAAGGGAAAGCGGCGTACTGTGACATATGTTTATTTGTGTGTTTTCTGTGATATATTGAAGTTTCTTGTATCATTAGCTCGAGAAAACTCGTACGGAGTTAACAGTGGGATATGAAACCATTCCTTGTTTGATTTTGTCAAGAAAAGAACATCACTGCATCATGCATCTAGTCCGTTAGGGAATGTATTTTAATAACCTCAAACTCACTCTTCCATTTCCCTCCCGCCGCCTCCTTCATCTCTCACTTTAGGGCATCAAGGACACAAATCAAAGATAAAGTGAGACGTTGTGAAAATAATTTATTAGACAAGTAAGAATATACAACATTCACACATAGGGTGATGCTTTACAAAAAAACAACAGGCACTGACACAACGATGTGCCAGTCAAAAACACATACACACTACGTGATATTACTTGTCAATCATTACAGCCAGCTTAAGACAAATTTAAACAGAGTTGAGGGCAACAAACCATTTGGGAAATCCGTTGTGGCAAAAAGAAAAGTTTGTATTGCATCTCAATCACCTTGGTGACTGCCAAAATAGTTCACGTGCAAATCATTAATATATTTCATGGCAATGCAAGGAGTGAGTTATCATGTAGTGTTTTCTGTAATACACCAGGATGCATGTTCAATGCGCCCTAAAGATAGCCGCGAAATTGTTGTAAAGCAAAAGAATCACCAACTTGATCACTGATTCAAACAAGAAATATCCCCTTCGAAAGAAATTTTCAATATAGTACATATAACTCGTGGACACTGGATACTGTCCCAGTCTACCATGTACAAGTATTCTTCCTATAATTACAGTTAACTAATGCAATAATTCTAGTGATCCAAGATACAGACTGGCAGACAGTTGAACAAGACAACAGGATGACAGTATGACATACAGTGTGGAATGCTTCTTTGACAATGCACAACACCACTATGTGTGTCCAGACTTCACAAGTGTACTTACTTTTATCAGTGTTCAAATTGTAATTTTAATGGACAGATTAACTATTAAACCTCTGCAATAAGATAGTGTTTTAGTGGAAATGATACCAACCAAAAATGGTAAAAATGCAACCACCAGACACAACAAAAGTTATTAATTTATTGTTTTTGTGTTTTTGCTTAATGAAACCCAACTTTGAGCTGAATGATGTTTAAAAACAAAACACCAAACCTCTTGCAATATCATTTTCTTCAGTGGTGCCACATAACACTCAACATTTGGGAGCCACCACCTACAGATAGGTAGAAATATGACACTGCATTTTCACAACTCATCCAAATCTTCAAGGAAATCACAACAGCGACAGCATGGCAAAATGTGGTGCAGCTCCTACAGAAAAGAATAACAGAACTTACAAAAAAGCATCGGGGCTAACGTATTTTGTATGTGCTCACTGCAGGTAAAGGAGATGGACAACAATAAACAGATAACCCTGAAAAGTTGGCAATACATTCAAAGACCCTTGATAACAAAACAAAACAAAAAAACCACAAACAAAACGAAATTTGTGTGTGTGAATAATTCTTCTTCGTGGACATACCACAGTTGTATCTGAGTATAAGAACAAGGATTTTAGCAAAGAAGTACATTGCCGAAGCTGCCCATGCATGTTGAACATAATTTGTGCAGCATCCAAGCAAAATGATCTAGAAAATAGTAGTAAATAAGAGTATGGAGATATGGACTTGGTTGAAATGGCATTCAAAACTGACTATTTTTTTTATATAAATAACAAACTGATACATGTTGCAGTAATGCCTTAGTCATTTGACAGAGTCTGCTCTCTCAATCCAAATCTTCTCATTCAAAAGAGATCTAAAGCTGATGGTCAGTTGGCACTGAAGAAGCAACTGCAAAGGCATAATGAATTAGTTCACAGCTGCATGATCCAAAACAGCATATTCCAGTTTAGCACATAAAGAACTGCAGTAAAGCATTGTAAGTTTTTAGCCATTGTTGCTGTGATATAAATACTGAAAGGCCACTATGGACTCTGCTCTCTCTCCCCCTTGCCCATCTCTCACCTGCACCCTCCCCCCACCCCAACCCCAATCCCAACCCCTTCCCACCCCACCCAACCCCAGGATCAAGAGCATACACATGGAAGCGCCTACAAGATTTTGCACTTTCTCCTAGACTTCTTCTTCTTGGTCTGCAGGGCAGCCTTGGTGGCAGTTTCGAAGACTTCCAAGACTCCATCCTTGGTTTTGGCCGAGCATTCCATGTAAGCATAGAAACCAAGGCGCTCTGCCATGCTCTTGCCCTCTTCGAACAGCACAGGCTTCTGCCTCTGTCTCTCCAGTTCTTTCTTGACTGAAGGGTCGTTCCGCAAATCCTTCTTGTTCCCCACTAGGACCACAGGGACGTTGGGGCAGAAGTGCTTGACCTGTGGGCATAGCAAGAGAAGGTAAGGGCAATGTGCACAGAAACCAGGACAGCAAAGGGGAACAGTTATGCAATCTTGAGTGTACGGTGCTGGCTATCTGTTCTGACACCTTTGTCTGCAACCCAAGAGATGGGAGGTGCAGAGGAAAGTATCTAAGAAGAATTAGAGGGTGACGGGGAGAACGCTGCTTGATTCCCCCACCCCCTACCCTCCAGTTGGAACCCCTGGCTGCTGGGTGTTTGGGGCCTGCTCCAGTAGCTCAGCCGGAGGTGGCCCCAGGCAGCCTAAGAGGCTAAAGGGGGCAATGGAACAGGTTTAGATCATTTAGATCTAAACCACCCTGGAAGATCAAGCCCAAGCCATGCAGACAGTGGAGACAAGACTCCAGACATTCTCTGCCCAAAAGAAACTAGGTCAAGCTTTATGTGTATCAGTATGTACAAATACATCTTGCTTTTTCATTTCTCTATCACATCAGACACTGACAAGGAGATCTGAAGGGTGCAACTTCATCCACATCTTTATGAATCTTGCTTATAAATCAGGCCTTCATGAATGATGCTCTCCCAATCTCTAAGAGTAACCCTCTTGGGCAGCCTTGGGTCACCCATGGCTGACTTGTGGAGTGGACAGAAAGCCAGTCTCCTGGAGTTCCAGCTAAAGACAACACTGAATAAATCTTGCTCTACTTGGATCTCTTCACAGAAAGCCCCAACACTAGGGAAGTCATGTATCACTACATGCAAAAACAGACACGAGATAGATGTATGAATAGGGGGAGATAAGTGCAAGGTAGAGAACATTCTAGTAAACTAGAGATTTTGCCTACCGGCAAAAGTATCTATCTGACTCTGGTTTACAGAATGAGTAGAGAAGCATTGATGAATAGACAGCAGACAGGTGCTTCACAGACACACAACTGGCAGACTCACAATTGTAAGCCTGACAAATGGTCAGATGTACACATTTTAAACAAAAGAAAGAATAACTGGACAAATGGATGGACAGATACATGGACATGAATGAACAAACAGTGATAAATGAGCAGCAAACTGACCTCTGGTGTCCATTTCTCAGGGATGTTTTCCAGGGAGTCGGGGCTGTCGATGGCAAAACACATAAGGATGACGTCAGTGTCGGGGTAGGAGAGGGGGCGCAGTCGGTCATAGTCCTCCTGACCCGCCGTGTCCCACAGTGCCAGTTCCACCTGAAATACGGGTAGCAGTCATTGGAGTGGGGGAGTGAGACCACGGGGAGGGATGCTAAGCATGGGACCATCAGAGGAGACCAGGTAATTCACAAGTGAGAACAGATGTAACAGACGACACTATGATAATAAAGTGAAGGAAAGGTGAGGTAAGATGAGGTCCTAGCTCTCTGGACGAAGAGTAGGATCTGTGGATGCTTGCAGAAGGCAGGTCCTACATAAAAAGTGCAACAGATTCCAAAGTTATACAGTTGAGAAAGATGCATGACTTGCATTGTTTCCCTCCATGAATTAAGTTCAAATAAATCAATAGTTGTGGATGGATGGATTGATGGATGGATGGATGGATGGATATGTTGAATGGATAGGTTGGATGGATGGATAGGTTGGATGGATGGATGGATGGATGGATGGATGGATGGATGGATGGATGGATGGATGGATGGATGGATGGATGGATGGATGGATGGGATGGATGGGATGGATGGAATGGGATGGATGGATGGATGGATAGGTTGGATGGATGGATGGATGGATGGATGGATGGTTGGATGGATAGGTTGGATGGATGGATGGATGGATGGATGGATGGATGGATGGATGGATGGATGGATGGATGGATGGATGGATGGATGGGATGGATGGGATGGATGGAATGGGATGGATGGATGGATAGGTTGGATGGATGGATGGATGGATGGATGGATGGATGGATGGATGGTTGGATGGATAGGTTTGGATGGATGGATGGATGGATGGATGGATGGATGGATGGATGGATGGATGGGTAGGATGGATGGATGGAAGGATGGATGGATGGATGGACAGGTTGGTTGGCTAGACATGTTGGATGGATGGATGCAATGGATGTATTCGATGGATGGATGAAGGAATTAGGACTATCAGTCTTTGTGAGCTGTATGTCCACTCATCTGTTACCCAAATGACTGGTACTGAGATTATGAGCAAGTCCAGATTCCATTTCCAAGTCATTCGCCTTTGGGAAACACAATGGGCTTTTCTTACCCCCAACCCATGATGGAATGTAGAAGCAGGAGTTGGAGCAGACGGTGGAGGCCAGAGGTGCAGGAGCAAGCATGGAAGTAAGTGCAGAACAAGGATGAGAAGAAAGGCAGGAGAAATATGGCATTTCAATGATAAGCAATTGACATCCAAGGATCTGAGAGACCACAGACTTCATTAGCATGTACCTTTCTGTTGTCGACCTCAATGTCAGCCACATAGTTCTCAAAGACTGTGGGCACGTAGACCTCCGGGAACTGGTCACGGCTGAAGACGATGAGTAGGCAGGTCTTCCCGCACGCCCCATCCCCCACGATCACCAGCTTCTTCCGTGTCGTGGCCATCCTCAACCTGGCAACACAGCAACAACAAACTTGCTTGAGACAACGTCAACCAGGATGACATAAACAGCAAAAACAACTGCATCAACGGCAGCAACAGTAGCAGTAACAACAGCAACAATAAAAACAGCAGCAGCAGCAAATATCATTCAAAACTCACTGGCAATATTAACCAGTGTTATCGTCAGTAACAGCAACAAATGCTTTCAGTTGTTATGTATTGATACCGGAAGCAACAGAGACTAAAATGCTTGGAGTCTTTGAGGGAAATAAAACAGGAACTAGAGGAGAGGAGAGCACGAGGAAAGCAGAGAGGACCACAGCAGAAGAGAGGAGAGCAGAAGAGAAGAGAGGAATAAGAGGAGACAGGGAGAGGAGGAACGCGGACAGGAGAAGAGAAACGAGGAGGGGAGGGGAAGGGAGGGAAGAGGAGGGGAGGGCACAGGGAATGGGAGAGGGGAGAGCAGAGGGGAAAGGGCAGTGCAGGACAGGACAGGGCAGGACAGGACAGGACAAGGCAGGACAGGAGAGGAGAGGAAGGTGCGAAAAGGAGGGGAGAGGAGGGGGAGGGGAGGGGAGAGGGGAGGGGAGGGGAGGGGAGAGGCGGGGAGAGAGGGGAGGGGAGGGGAGAGAAGAGGAGAGGACAGGAGAGGAGAGGACAGGACAGGACAGGAGAGGAGAGGAGAAAAGAGCAGAGGAGAGGAGAGGAGAGGAGAGGAGAGGAGAGGAGAGGAGAGGAGAGCAGAGAGAGAACAGGAGAGGAGAGGAGAGGAGAGGAGAGGAGAGGAGAAGAGAGGAGAAGAGAGGAGAGGAGAGGAGAGGAGAGGAGAGGAGAGGAGAGGAGAGGAGAGGAGAGAAGATGTGAAGAGAGAAGATGTAAGATAGGAAGAGGACAGTAGAGGATAGAAAAGGGCGGGAGAGAAAGGTGTATAGAGGCGAGGTGAATAGGAATTAGAAAAAAGCAGAAACACAGTTACGATGGGTAGAAGGGGCAAAGGAAGATATGACAGGTCAGTGTAGCTTCCATCAATTCACAGATTGTGTGGAAGACACGAACTCTTGCTCCATCCAGTTAATGTTATATCCACGAGTCCCTGGTCAGCCTTTATTCTTAGGCATTCTGTTGTCAGAGGAGGGAAAGAGAGAGAGGGAAAGAGAGAGGGAAAGAGAGAGAGAGAGAGAGAGAGACAGACAGACAGACAGACAGACAGACAGACAGACAGACAGACAGACAGACAGAGACAGCGAGAGAGAGAGACAGAGAGAGAGAGATAGAGAGAGAGAGAGAGAGAGAGAGAGAGAGAAAGAGAGAGAGACAGAGAGACGGAGAGAGGAGAAGGGAGGTAGGAAGAAGGGGGAATGGGAGGGTGGGGGGAGAAGGGCAAACACACGCCAAGAATGCATGCACACTCACACACACACTCACACACACACACACACACACACACACACACACACACACACACACACACACACACACACACACACACACACACACACACACACACACACACACACACACACACACACACACACACAGAGATAGGAGGGGTAGCGGTTGAAGAAGCGGGAGAACGCAACTTGATGGACAGGCATATACGTATGTGCAAACCATTAGCAGACAGGTAGGCCTATCAAGCAAGCAGATACAATGAAGGTCGGCTAGACGCAAAGAAAATTTGATGGAAATATGAGGCACACGACACTCTCATAGTCCCACGAAACTCTTATCTCTCTCAACAACACTACGATCAGCTGAAGGCACTCCTGCCTCTGTCCATCAAGCGTTAACATGCCTCTAACGGAGGGAGGTCGGAAAAGATAGGAGATAAGTCCAGTCCGTAGAAAGATATAGAGATAGTAATTAAGTGAGTGCGATAGGATAGAGGGACCTTCAATATTTCCATCAAATGTTTACGCTTGTGCGTCTAAGAGTGCAGCAAGGCCAGAGATGTAGGCATTGAAAGTATCTGCTTGCGTTGAATGAAGGAGGCCTACGCCACTGTCGAGGCTAGGTAGGACAGAGGGTGTTGCACATACGTATAATGCCTGTCCCAAGTAGCAGGTTGCGGAGTTTCCTGCATAGAGGAGAGCCAGCTTTGAAGAGAGAATCTTTAGACAATAAGCGCGCTACCGAACCGACCGCAACGAAGGAAAACACTGCCCCTCCTTCATCGATCCTGTGTGTGTGTGTTGTGTTGTGGTGTGTGTGTGTGTGGGGTGTGTGTGTTGTTTTGTAGGTGTAGAGGATGTGGTATGTGGTGTGTGTGTGTGTGGGTGTGTGGTGTGTGTGTGTGTGTGTGTGGTTTGTGTGAGAGTGTGTTTCAGGAACTTCCTTCTTTCCTCCTGCCTCAAAGCTTCTGGCTTCCTCCGGGCCGCCTCGGTGCTTTCTTGATACTTAGGACCTCCAGCTTTCCTCCAGTCGGGATGTCTTCAGACACTCACCCTGTCCTTGTTGTTCTTTTTTCGGGTCTCTCTCCCTCTCTGTTCAGTGTGGCTTCTCTCTGTCTCTCTCTCTCGCACTGCAAAGGCAAACAAGAAGTGCAATGAAATCAAGTTTACCCCGCTGTCTCTGTCTGTCTGTCTGTCTGCTGTCTGTCTGTCTGATGCCACTGTCTGTCCTGATACCGTGTGTATCTCGGTCCAAGGCAGTCATTTCTAGGTATCATTGTTCGGCTATCCACTGTCTATCGTCCCTCTTTCCCCCTCGATCCTTAATCCCCTCATCTCACAACCTCCGCCATTGTGGCTTCTTTC
This sequence comes from Theodoxus fluviatilis, assembly GCA_034096865.1. Taxonomy (NCBI): domain Eukaryota; kingdom Metazoa; phylum Mollusca; class Gastropoda; order Cycloneritida; family Neritidae; genus Theodoxus; species Theodoxus fluviatilis. Next base: position 3,144 of record JAWQFJ010003143.1, on the reverse strand, counting down.
CCCGTGGGCTACTCTGACAACCGAATGGCCTTAAGAATAAAGGCTGACCAGGGGACTCTCTGCGTGTTTGCGGGGATATAACATTCAAAACTGGAATGGAGCAAGAGTTCAGCGTCTTCCACAACAACCATCTGTGAAGTGGATGGAAGCTACACATGATCCTGTCTACCCATTCTTCCTTTGCCCCTTCTGTACCACCACTCGTAACATGTGTTTCCTGCTTATTTTTCTAGATTTTCCTATGCACCTCGCCTCTATACCCTTTCCTTCTCTCCCGCCCTTTTCTATCCTCTACTGTCCTCTTCCTATCTGACATCTTCTCTCTTCACATCTTCTCGGTCCTCGGGGGGGGTCCTCTGTTCCTTCGTCGCTCTGTCCGGACTCGTCGCTTCGGGTCCGTTCCGGGGTTGGGTTGGGTCAGTGGTCAAGAGCTACAGCTCTCAAGTGCAGTCTCCATCGGGCACTCTCTCTCCCTTCTTCTCCTCTCTTCTCATCTCATCTTCCTCTCCTCTCCTCCCCTCTCAGTCGGGTCAGCTGTCCTCGTCACTCTCAACTCTGTTGCTCGTTCGTCTCACTATCTCCCACTCTCCACTCATCTAGTCAAATAGTTAGGTGTATAAATGGCAAAGGAACATTAAAAAAAAATAAAAATAAAGCCAAATGGTTCTGCAAACTAGCTCTTGCACATGGCAAAACCAACAGTGTGTCTTTTTCGTGAAAGCAAACATTGGAAGAAATAAATGCGTGAAACAGGTGAATGTGGAGACACTTATTATCAGCATTTCCTCTGACAGATGTAAATGTGAACATGACCCCAAAACAACCTCAAGAAACACCAGGCAATCTCTAGGAATTGAGAGGACACACGCCTACCAAAGAAATAGCTCTCAACCATTGATACAAAGTGGTTTTACACATAAAGGCATGAACTCTTGACAACTTTCACTTGTTACAGTAACTTTCTTTCTCAATGCTTCTTGCTTTTCTCTTCCATGACTGATGAAGGCAGGCAGAGCTCCGCAAAATGACAAGACACACGTGTGAACTGTCGGTGGTTCTTGTTCTCTTCCGCTAGGTCTGAAAGTTTTCTTTCCCCTCTTGCTGTCCCGCAATGGCCATCTCACTCCTGACCATCCACTGCCGGGAATGATTCCATCCAATGCATTGGATCATTCAGCACATCCTTGGCATCTCTCTCAAAAACTATCAGTCAAATGAAATTATTTTATGCATAAAAAAGGGTTGTCATTAGGCAAACAAACAAAAAATTGTGGTTAAGATACATTGGAGGGGTGGGGGTGGGGATGGGTGTCAGTAGGTCAGCCTGCACTTCTTTTGTTTTTTCATTTTAGAAGAGGCCAGATTTGTACACATGAACCAAACATTCCTTCACTGAAAAACAGCCTTATGTCCTTTTTGTTTATAGCCTCTTGCAATAGTCTTCGGTCTCTCTGAATGATCACAATGACAGGGAAAATGGGACATCGCATTGCAGTTCGTTATTTTCTTCTGCTTCTAATTTTATTTTCTTTCTTCTTTTTTTCTTGCATGATCAAAACAAAAAATTGTGGTTCGAGCAGAAGAAATGGTGTCAGTTTGGTCTACCATAGCCGACAACTAGTCTTAAAAAAAAAAATCTTAGTATTAATTGCTTGCGAGGTTGTCCCTTAGGGCCCTCCCACTATCATAGCAAAAAAGAAGCCCCCTTGTGTGATGTGTAGGGGCATCCCAATTACAGCAACACTTCATTTACACAAGGAGGCAGCTACAGAAATAAAGTTTACACCAAGGAAAAAATACAGACAGTCTCAGAACAAAAACCGTCCCAAAGAAATGGAAAAATATTGTCAAAGAGTAGAGCGGAGCCCCATTCCCTCCCCTCTCGCCCCGGTCCGGAAGAACGCCAAGCCCTAAACATGCGTTCTCTAGAGGGTGACAGAGAGACAGGCAGCCCCCTCTCCCCTCCCCTCCCCCCTCCCCTCTTCTCACCTCCCCCTCCCCCCTCCTCTCCCCCTCCTTTTCGCACCTTCCTCTCCTCTCCTGTCCTGCCTTGTCCTGTCCTGTCCTGCCCTGTCCTGTCCTGCACTGCCCCTTTCCCCTCTGCTCTCCCCTCTCCCATTCCCTGTGCCCTCCCCTCCTCTTCCCTCCCTTCCCCTCCCCTCCTCGTTTCTCTTCTCCTGTCCGCGTTCCTCCTCTCCCTGTCTCCTCTTATTCCTCTCTTCTCTTCTGCTCTCCTCTCTTCTGCTGTGGTCCTCTCTGCTTTCCTCGTGCTCTCCTCTCCTCTAGTTCCTGTTTTATTTCCCTCAAAGACTCCAAGCATTTTAGTCTCTGTTGCTTCCGGTATCAATACATAACAACTGAAAGCATTTGTTGCTGTTACTGACGATAACACTGGTTAATATTGCCAGTGAGTTTTGAATGATATTTGCTGCTGCTGCTGTTTTTATTGTTGCTGTTGTTACTGCTACTGTTGCTGCCGTTGATGCAGTTGTTTTTGCTGTTTATGTCATCCTGGTTGACGTTGTCTCAAGCAAGTTTGTTGTTGCTGTGTTGCCAGGTTGAGGATGGCCACGACACGGAAGAAGCTGGTGATCGTGGGGGATGGGGCGTGCGGGAAGACCTGCCTACTCATCGTCTTCAGCCGTGACCAGTTCCCGGAGGTCTACGTGCCCACAGTCTTTGAGAACTATGTGGCTGACATTGAGGTCGACAACAGAAAGGTACATGCTAATGAAGTCTGTGGTCTCTCAGATCCTTGGATGTCAATTGCTTATCATTGAAATGCCATATTTCTCCTGCCTTTCTTCTCATCCTTGTTCTGCACTTACTTCCATGCTTGCTCCTGCACCTCTGGCCTCCACCGTCTGCTCCAACTCCTGCTTCTACATGCCATCATGGGTTGGGGGTAAGAAAAGGCCCATTGTGTGTGTCCTCCAAAAGGCGAATGACTTGGAAATCGGAATCTGGACTTTGCTCACATAATCTCAGTACCAGTCATGTGTGGGGGGGTTAACAGTGAGCGGACATACAGCTCACAAAAGACTTGAGTTAGTTCCTAATTCCTTCAATCCAATCCATCCTGAATACATCCTATTGCATCCATCCTATCCAACATGTCTAGCCAACCACCTGTCCTAGCGGGCT
>JAWQFJ010003142.1:158071-169650 GCA_034096865.1 Theodoxus fluviatilis | reverse complement strand
AATATGCGTTTCGTAACAAGGAGGAAAAGAAGGAAGAGGGGGGGGGGGGAGAAGGAGGAAAATAGGAGGATTAGAAGAAACATTGAAGAGGAGGAGACAAAGAGGAGAAGAAGGAGGAGGACAAAAGAGGAAGAGGAGAAAGAAAAGTGAGGAGGAGGAGGAGGTGGAAGAGGAGGAGGAGGAGGAGGAGGAGGAGGAGGAGGAGGAGGAGGAGGAGGAGGAGGAGGAGAGGAGGAGGAGGAGGAGGAGGAGGAGGAGGAGGAGGAGGAGGAGGAGGAGGAGGAGGAAAAAAGAGGAGGAGGAGGAGGAGGAGGAGGAGGAGGAGGAGGAGGAGGAGGAGGAGGAGGAGGAGGAGGAGGAGGAGGAGGAGGAGGAGGAGGAGGAGGAGGAGGAGGAGGAAAAAGAGGAGGAGGAGGAGGAGAAGGAAAAAAGAGGAGGAGGAGGAGAAGGAAAAAAGAGGTGGAGGAGAAGGGAAAAAGAGGTGGAGGAGAAGGAAAAAAGAGGAGGAGGAGAAGGAAAAAAGAGGAGAAGGAGAAGGAAAAAAGAGGAGGAGGAGAAAGAAAAAAGAGGAGGACGAGGAGCGAAAAGGAAGAGGAGGAAGAAAAATGAGGACGAGGAGGAAACAAAAGAGGACGAGGAGGAAGAAAGAGGACGAGGAGGAGGGTCTCAGCTGAGTGGGAAGGAGGAAGAGGGCGATCAGGGTAGCGGGCAAAGCACTCTATCGTCTGCTTCAATTCTCCGGACAGTTGGTCGTCTGCAGTCGTACTCCTGTATAGCTGGCGTGGAGGGTGTAGCGGGCCAATCTCGCTCGTAGCCTACCTCATAAGCAGGCGTATGGTTTGGTCGTGACGATCGCGATGACTACACTTGGCGTCTGTGTTCATTTTCATTCAGCTCTGGTGACTCATTCCTGCATACTAGTTATAACTTCTTCTACTTGAGTAGACTTAGGGTACGAACAAATCGTTCGAAACTATGACCTCGTCTATCATTGATGAAGTCAGAACGCTACGGTACGCACATGCTCTGGGCTTATGCGGACGAAACAATTAAAGCCATTCTTGGGTTAACGAAACGCCCAAGTCTCAGGAATGACCGTCAGAGTTGCTGTGAGACTAGCCAAACACACGGCTCTATTCAGTGTTGAAGCAATATCATAAGCAGTTCTGGTTCAGAATCAATAAACTAAACAGTAGTGCGAGTGCAACATACTCTGCATGTCTTCGATTTGTAAAACAGCGAATTGAAATTTAGCGAGAGAAAAATTATTCCCCGCGTGCAGTGCTTACGTCCATGTCAATTAGCAATAGCAGCAGCACCACCAGCATCGTTGACGTAGTAGGAGTGTTGTTTTCTTACATCGACCCTGTAACGTGGAATAGCCTACCTTTCCCTGTCCGTCACTCTGATTCCATGTCCCAGTTCAAAACCTCCCTTAAGACACACCTGTTCCGGTCAGTCTTTCCTGACGAGCAGTGAGGTGCTTCACAAGGCGCCTCTCTTATGTTTCGTGTTTTGTTTATTGTCTGCTATGTTAATTAATTGTATTGTATTTAACTCTTCTTTTATTTCAACTGTACAGTGTGCGAGTGTTGGAATGCTGAGTGTGGACTTTTCATTGTAAACGTCATGAGCTTGCCTATTAGGGAAGGTATGTGCGTACAAGTAATCTTTATTATTATTATTATTATTATTATTATTATTATTATTATTATTATTATTATTATTATTTGGTCATGGCACAGCAACTGTAATTGCTGTTTTGCCTCGTCGTCCATGGTACAAACATGATCTGGGATAAATGCGAACGAGACAATTGAAAAACTAAATGATGTTAGCGAAATGTTCAGGCCTCACGAACTTGTATCGGAATTGTTCGGTAACTCGGCCGATCGTTGAACTACATGTAGTGTAGCTCTGATTTCGATATAGTGTACCCACGGTGATGTGACTTACCCGTGGTGTATCTACGGTAGTTGTGATTTCCATACAGTGTACGTATAGTGGTGTGTTTACGGTAGTTGTGATTTCCATACAGTGTACGTATAGTGGTGTGACTTACCCGTTGTGTACCTACGTCAGTGACGGCAGCAACCGCCTCTGTCACCACCACCTATCACTATCACCACCACAATGCTTTTACCACCACTTCTACCACCACTTTTACCACCACAACGTCAACAACCAGACTCGTTGGAAGCTGGCCTTGTATTGTGTCTTTCGGCACTCTCTGCTGACAGGTCATCCACGGAGGGACAGGCGGCCAATCTTAACTCCGCTTTCGAGCATGTGTTCTTGATTCAGTTGCGCAGTGCGGGATAACTCAATGAAATAATCATGGGTCGGACACACCTTTCCTTCGAGTCACTAATGCGCAGGCGCAGGCGGCGAGACGCAGTGCATGCGCCCAATGTTAAAGGTGCGTCTGATTGAGATTCACACCTGTCTCTACGAGAGTCAGAGCCATCGAAACAGCGTGTCGTTGTTTGGTGCAACGCAAACCACTGGCAGCATACCCTGACAATACCAGGTACATTATACCTGGAGGACATTTATCGACTTGAACAGCGCTCACGTGAGTCACCCAAGGAAACCGGGTAGCATTTCCTGTCACCACACATGTCATTCGCAGTATCTTTCGAATGTTGTTTTCGTGGCAGTCATGCTGTGATGAGTCATACCCAAGCATAATCCAATCTTTTTGCTCGTGCCGTCGTGAAACTGCATTCCCAGGGCAGCAATACTACACATCGACGTTGCTCTGAGCCTAAGTCGTAAAGACAGCTTCGTGCTAGTCTTTGAGCTACATCTGCAGCACTTTGTATTCGAGACGAGTGAAGGAATTTCTTCGCCCATCCCCTTCGCCTTCGGTTTTAACCTCTGTGCTGGTCATGCTGGATGTAACTGTTGGTGTTCCCGATGCAAAGGTCACTGAGTGTAGGTTCTGAGTACTGGCCTGCTACTTGTCGTGTACTTGAAGATTTCGCTGCCCCAGCTCTGTTCCAGCACATACAGCCTGTTGACTCACCCAGGTTTTTAAGTGAGTAAATTGAATATAGGCGGGAAGGGAAAATATGAGCGTGAGAAAAGAATGATTTCTGAATCGTGAAGCAGGTTTTGGCATGAGCTTAGAAAATGCACGTATTTTTATGAGTGTACATGTAAATCAATTAACTAGCACCAACTATGAAAGACGAAGTATAACGTGAATGATAGACGGCATTTACAAAACATTCATGAAACAATCACACTGGTGTTAATTAATTTTATTTGGTTCTGAAGCACTCTAAATTGCCTTATGTTCTCGTAGAACACGTTTCCATCCCCATAGCGGTCCTCTTGTGTGTGAAAAAATCTTAACCAAAAGGCACGCTCAAAAGTTTTCTGTAATACAGCGGATGAAGATTTTAACTTTACAGCTCTCTGTATTACCCGAAACATTTTCACTGCAGCTTCCCAGAACTCAGTGCCAATCATTACAGAAGTAGGTCTCTGTTAGTCTTTACTGGGAGCTAGCGTGCTCACGATAAAGGAAGATATTCGACAATCCAATCCGTTGCATGGCAAAACATGCAAGTGTCGTCGTTTGCAATTTCCATCCTTAACAGTGGGATCTCTGTTGAAAGTACACAATGAACATATTCACATTTTCCACAGTGCCGTGGAAGGAGGTAACTCTGCCCAATCTCGGGAAAATTTTATTTCCAGATTTTTCCACGGGGAAGATTTTATTTTACAGAGAACTATCGAGTTGCTTTCCTTAAAATGACAGTTGAAGCTTCATGTGACATTTAACTGACAGTCCCATAGTTATTTCGTACAGAAACATGTCAACTTCTGTGTTGCATTTGTTCAAAACATGAGAGGTTTCTCACCCAACGATGTTTTCACACTACGATTAGCACACTGACATAGGGATTTCTCCGCAAATTGTGTTGCCAGTAATACTAGGGCACTTTCTTCATTTTAGTCTCTGAGACATGAACTTTATACGCTGTTACTGTTTCATCTGTGAATTCCCCCTGCGGGTTGGGGGTAAGAATTGACCCGCTGCATCTCCTCTGGCGATTCGCTAAAGTCGAATAACTGGGGAAATGGAGAATCTGCTTGCTCTTATTCTGATCACTTCAAGTGGTTTGTGGTGAATAGCCTTACCGAGCCTAAAGAGGCTGATAGTCGTCATACTCCAGTCATTCATCCATTCATTTATTCATCGACTCATTCACTGATATAATATTCATTCATGTGTGAATTCCTGTTTTATGAGAGCAACGTTGGCTACCTCATTCCGTGCATTGGAATATTTTATAATTGCAGAAGGTTTCAATGTAAAATTATTACATTGTTCATGTAGGGAATCTTTGATTTACCGTCAACAGTTATGACAAACCCTGACACCGATAGTTTGTTTTGGAATCGCTCAACTGTTCTCCACAGTCTTTTCATGAATAAAACGTCATCTACGACATATAGTAAACCCCTTCCACTGTGTTTGGTCGGCAGTCTTCTCTTGTTGTGACTCTCAACTAGTTTCTGAGTAAAATACATTATAACCAATTTAGTTTTTGATGGCTATTTTCAACAATTCACTCCACTTGGAACTTAGCGTAGCATTCAAAAGTTGCAAATAGAGCATTAGGAAGATATTACAGTGTCAAAAATTATATTGAAACGAAGGTATGATTTTTTGGTCTGGCACTATTAAGCACAAATGGGTTCAGTAATCCTATCTGGGAGTAAGTTTGGCCACCACAGCATTTTGAAATGTAATCCACAGAGATTAGAAGATTACTGCATGGAAAACTTCAACTTGTTTACTGTGTGATACAGCACATAAGGTGAGTTCACGAAATGATATCCAACTACAAGATGAAAACATTATTACAGAAAAATGACAACATCTGGCACACAGCTGCCCTGAATTGGGGTGTTTGCAATGGTGCAATCCCATTGGAGAAGGGGAGGTAATCCGAAAGCAGCATCGGAAGGATAAGCTCCCCTGACCTGTCATGAGCACATTTGGAAACGCTTTTATTCGTTTTTAATTTTTACTTTTTCATTTAATCCACCGCTGGCTTTGCAAACAGGTAGAACTTTTGACTACGCGGGAACAACCCATATGCATCTGTCAGAAAATTCATTGCTTGGCATGTGGTGGATCAAAAACTCACAAATAAGGTTTTGTTGTCTTTCCTTTTTTTTCTTTTTCTTCAACAGAAGCATTCTGATACGCCAGAGAGACTTTTCCCGCACTTCGTTCTGTTTTTGTGCATGTACTCGTGCCTGCATATGTGTGTGTGCGTGCGTATGTGTGTGTGCGTGCATATGTGTGTGTGTGTGTGTGTGTGTGTGTGTGTGTGTGTGTGTGTGTGTGTGTGTTTCCTTGTGTGTGTGTGTGAGAGTGTGTGTGTGCGTGCATATGTGTGTGTTTGCTTGTGTGTGTGTGTGTGTGTGTGTGTGTGTGTGTGTGTGTGTGCGTGCGTATGTGTGTGTTTGCTTGTGTGTGTGTGAGAGTGTGTGTGTGTGTGTGTGTGTGTGTGTGTGTGTGTGTGTGCGTGCGTATGTGTGTGTTTGCTTGTGTGTGTGTGTGTGTGTGCGTGCGTATGTGTATGTTTGCTTGTGTGTGCGTGCGTGTGTGTGTGTGTGTGTGTGTGTGTGTGTGTGTGTGTGTGTGTGCATGCTTATGTGTGTGTGTGTGTGTGTGTGTATGTGTGTGTGTGTGCCTGTTTGTGTTGGGGGGGAGTGTGTGTCTGCTTGTGTGTGTGTGTGTGTGCGCCTGCTTATGTGTGTGTGCCTGCTTATGTGTGTGTGCCTGCTTGGGTATATGTGCCCATTTGATTGAGTTGGGGGGGGGGGGGGGTGCCTGCTTATGTGTATGTGCCTGCTTGTGTGTGTGCCTCTTTTTCATTCAATAATTTGTTCATTCGACAAAGCAATGAGCGCTGTTTGAGAGGCAGTGCGATGATTAGCAATGATAGAGGTTTTATTGATTGCTGATGAAGTAAATCAATGCCTTTTGACTCTGCCATATGAACGGTAAGGCATTCAGTCATTGAGTGCGTTTATAAAACATCTTTCTTTAAGCACCACTGCAAAGTCGACTTCAGACTTCTAAAGACAAAATGTACACGGGAGCTCAGTGTGGTATGAATGCCCTGATGTTTCCCATAAAATTAGATAAATTTATTTGAAATTTTCCCCCAAACTTTTTATTGAAAAGCAACGACGAATGAGGGGAGGAGGAATCTGTATCGTTACTTTACAATGAGGTACACACACATATCAAACAACTGCTAAAACGCTCAATACTCTTCACTAATAAAGTTTGATTCCATAGAGAGCACTGCACTCGTTTTCTGTTTCACTATCACATCTCATCTGGCAACACTTGTAAGTATCTCAATAACAATTGTTCTAGACAAGGTTTTGAATCCTACAATGTCTTGGTGCATAGTTTAATTCTATGGTAATTATTTTTTTTACAAGAAGGACTTGATGATTGATTAGATCTCCTTCTTTTGGATCACCAAATAGACGATTCCAAAGTTATGTTTCATCAAATGTTCTCCTAAAAATATAGTACTTTCACCCATAGAGATCTGCTGAACTCACATTGCACGCATAGATGTTGCAGACTCGTCATTATAGGAAGTACACACATCTTCCTGGGCGATGTTAACTTTTGCCCAGATGTGCTTTTGTGAGGAGATTTCTGTGTAGGATTTTTAATGAAAAATCCCTCAGCTTAACTTATACGCAAGTTTTAGATGGTGAGACGTTTGCCTTAGGGAGTTCAATCAAGTTAAACTTCTTTCCCAGGTGCTCTGAGACTTAAGTCGGACTGGAGATTGTTTCAGTATTTTGTTATACTGACTTGCCACTTTTGTATTCTTCTCAAGAAGGTAAGCTCCAACTGAGTGACCGAACTTCTCCTTAATATCAGATACTCGGGAAAAATATATGTAGGTAATGCTTCCATTCTCTTGTGATACTGCCGCATTGCGTACTGCAGTAAGTGGCCACCTACTTTGTACTCCTGTTTCAAACGCTCTGGATATTTTAATTCGCCCTTTGGCTGCAGTGTACTCCAAGGCACCTGATGCCAGTTTCCAACCCTGGCTTTTGAGAGGCGGGTGTAGGAGAGCAAGCTTTGGCCTGTCATATGTGCGAGGCGCAGTGCCGTGGTTCAATCCCTGGGAAGGGAGACATCTGGATTTTTTTTCTGGCTATGTCCCTATTGGCGGCTAACTTGCGCCGTTACTGTGTGTTGTAAACGTGTGCGTGCGTGTGTGTGTTGTAAACGTGTGTGTGCGTGAATGCGTAAGAATGTATACGATGAACATCCATCGTGCACCTTCCCCTCTGTAGTGCTGTAAGAGCGTTCATTCAACGTCTATGACGTGCCAAAAAACAACAACAAATCGTGCTAAAAGGAGCTTTCTCAAGTTTGCACCATGTTTGCTATATAGATCACCAGCTCCTTGCAGCCCCATATCCAGAGGTCCCCCCTCCTGCATGAGTGCATAGTCAGCTCCTCAGCCTCTACTCGCCTACTGAAACCCTGTCTTTTGACAGGCGGATTTGGACGAGCAAGCTTCGGCGCTTGATAATGTACGAGTGCAGTGCCGTGGTTTAATCCCTGGAAATGGAGGAATCTGAATTATTTCTTCTCTCTTTACTGGACACAATTGCACATAAAAGTCTGAGTTATTCCATAGAGGTTGCTAACGAATATACACAATAATATCATGTCCTTTCCTACGTGTTAATTTTTTTCTCCAAGCTGTGAGCACCTGCTTCCAAAACATGTTTTAAAATACTTTTTCTACAACTGATCTCTTACATACACACACACACACACACACACACATACACACACACACACACACACACACACACACACACACACACACACACACACACACACCGTGCCTGCAGGCATTTCAACATGCAATACTCTTTTGCAACAAATGTTTAGAGCAGGCATTTTCAAAATTTCAAAAAACCCATGTTTGTTTAAGTCTTTGAAGAATGCATCTATGGATAATATAAATGTCGGAATCGATTGGTCACTGAATTCAGCTGTTCCTCCTGTGATTTTTAATGCACGTTAATCGTACGGGGGACATTTTAAATGCCATTTCTCAATTACGTCTGTACAGAATTTACATCAAACATTGTGTAAGGTAAACTATCAATTTCTCTTTCTGAAATAATGCATTTTCTGCAATTCTTCTATTTTTGTATTTTTAAAATTCTATTCTAGTAAGCAAATTTTTAGGCACAGCTTAAAAGAGTGTCAAAACGCATATCATTTTATGTGGAATTATTCAGGAATCGCAGTACAGTTCTTTAGAGGAGCTTAAAAAAGGCACGAGATATTTTCTCTTTATAACGACAGATGACTTGATCTTTTCATGTCGTCTCATTAAGCATTTGTTTCCCGTGAGAATTTAAGAACAGTGAATTAACGACTTGCGCGACTATGTTTCTGACCCATCTAAGGTATTGAATGGAATGCGAAAGCGAACGCTTGAAGCAACACATCTCTCGAGACTGGTGGCCAGTCTTGCCTCGCAAGGGACGGAAACATCAGTTGCGATCACTGCACTCGTTCTGCACGCTCAGACTTCTGCTCTCTCTGAATTGGCCGCTCTCCCTACCCGCTGTTGCAATCGTACTGTCTACTTCTCTCAAGAGTGCGATCAGCGACTGGCACCGTGGTGGGAAATCGAGAAGTGCAGACCGGGGAGCAAGCATGGTGAAAGCAGTGCCGTCAAGGCTCCTCAAAGATGCACCCACAGAACAATGCTGAGATCCGCCTCGCGGGAGCGCCTGTCTGTTAGGATCTGTGGTTCCTTGTGTACGTGAACCCGGTTTGTCGCTGCATGCAATTTCAGCACAATCCTGAACTCCTGCGGAACGCGTCTGAAAAGACAGGCAGTCTGCAACGGCCTGCAGATCCTGAAAGTAATGCCATCAGTTGTTGCGGTAGCACGGACGGAATATTCATCTGACGAGATGTTTCTCCTGCTATCCTTTTCTCTCATAGGTTCCTTTTGCACAGCAACCTAGGATGCAGTGTACTTGTCGTGGCATTGTGCACGCATCGGGAGATCTGAAGTCAACGATGAGAGGTGACGTCACAGACGTCGGACATGCCAAGTTGGGATTCACGCGCATAGTCTGCAATTTTCTGCTTTACTGCTGTCATTAAAGCGAGAATACCAAAACCGCTCAACATTGTTTAACGCGTAAATCTTTGTCCGTGGCTCTTGATGTTGTTTCGGGGTCCGAGGTCTCCTGGGCCGGCCCTACCCTGTGTTGGTGCGTGCCGTTTTGGCTGCCTCTGATTGGCTGCAACGCAACAGTATTTCTTCTCAATTTGCCATCCATGGTTCTCCTAACATATCCTGCTTTCCGTTGCACTTTCTGCTATATAGTAGGATCAAACGAACGAACAAACAAACATAGGCCTACTATCCACTCTGTGCCACGATAATGAGTGCACTACAACATTCATTTCTTCGAAATTTGAAAGCAATCGGCACGTATGCCACTTCCATGGCTGTAAACTCCGTGGCTCGAAGCATGTTTACCGGGCAAGTCCGTGGAGTGACTTCCACTAAATTTGATATTTAATATGAGCCAATCAAATGCGACCATGGGCGCTGTAGTTTGATTGTTGCTATGCACAGCAAGTGGCGCACTCTAGTGTGAAGCAGTTAAAGCGCCTTCTGAGATGCTCTAGCTGCTGCGCGACCTTGACAGGAAGTTGACCTCTGCCATTGGGTGAAACGTCACCAAAGATCGTGTATCAATGATAATCGATCCCAATGCTTTTATTATGTTGTTTCTTTGATCAAGAGGGATAAAATTGAATGTGAAATAAATATGCAGATTCATGTATTCAAAGAGGACCTCCAAAACCCTATACTTTTGATAACAATGTGCTTTTTAAGTTATTTTATTAAACCAACGAATCAACATTTATCAGGCAGCTTCGTCTTAGCAGAGATGAAGCAGAGTGCAACGGAACGCAGGGATAGTCTCTCGACAGCAAAGTAGACAGTTCTTTCTGAAAAGCGTTTATTCCTAGATCTTCCATGTGCGCTAAGTTGCTAAGTCGCTCAGAGGGAGCTGAGCGTGCGCTGAAGGACGGGATGCAACCGCGATGTGTTGGTGCGGGGATGTCGGTGAGTTGTTCTGTGCAATGGAATAAGATCACGAAATGTTTTGACACTTGCCGTCGTGTGTGGAGGAATGTCTCAACTACCCAGCAAAAGAGGCGAGAGAGATTGATTGTTCCCACCTCTCGCAACACTCGGCGCTAACACAACCACTTGATGTGGTGTGGTAAGGTGATGGTAATGGTAGCATGGCGATGGTGGAACAGTGGTAGTGGGAAATGAGGTTGAGAAGTTTGGTTGATCTTGGTTAGATGGTAGCTGTTAGTGATGGTTGGTGGCAGTGGCTTTATGGGTGGCAGTGGTCTCCGATTGTTAAGGAGTGGTAGAGGTTGGAGTCATGGTTGTATTTTGTGGTGGTAGTTGTTGGTTTTGAAGACTTTTGAAGGCTTTGGTTGGTGGGTGTAGCTGTTGGTTTTGAAGACTTTTGAAGGCTTTGGATGGTGGGTGTAGCTGTTGGTTTTGAAGACTTTTGAAGGCTTTGGTTGGTGGGTGTAGCTGTTGGTTTTGGAGATGGGTGGCTTTGGTTGGTGGGTGTAGCTGTTGGTTTTGAAGATTTTTGAAGGCTTTGGTTGGTAGGTGTAGCTGTTGGTTTTGAAGACTTTTGAAGGCTTTGGTTGGTGGGTGTAGCTGTTGGTTTTGGAGATGGATGGCTTTGGTTGGTAGGTGTAGCTGTTGGTTTTGGAGATGGATGGCTTTGGTTGGTGGGTGTAGCTGTTGGTTTTGGAGACTTTTGAAGGCTTTGGTTGGTGGGTGTAGCTGTTGGTTTTGGAGATGGATGGCTTTGGTTGGTGGGTGTAGCTGTTGGTTTTGGAGACTTTTGAAGGCTTTGGTTGGTGGGTGTAGCTGTTGGTTTTGGAGACTTTTGAAGGCTTTGGTTGGTGGGTGTAGCTGTTGGTTTTGAAGACTTTTGAAGGCTTTGGTTGGTGGGTGTAGCTGTTGGTTTTGGAGATGGAAGGCTTTGGTTGGTGGGTGTAGCTGTTGGTTTTGGAGATGGAAGGCTTTGGTTGGTGGGTGTAGCTGTTTGCTGATGGCGCTGCTGTTTTCCTACAGAATTTTGAGAGCGCACCAAGTCTTCTTGCTCTGTGGGAAATGTGTTGAAAACCCATGCTTTATCGTTAATGAGACAAGACTCTTAAGAAAATGCCTAGGAAGGAATTCACAAATGCATGCTAACAATCCTGTTTGAAATATTTAAATTTTTTTAAACCTTCCTACAAATGTTTAAATTCCGAATATCGAAGACAACAATCTTATTTTTGAAATAACGAACGTGATCTTATGCTCCGCTTCGTATCATGGGTCACTTCTTTATGATTCACTTTGTTACAAATTCAGAATTCAGTTAATCATATTTTTATGTGTGACACATTAATCAAGCTCTCCGCATTT
>JAWQFJ010003142.1:143071-148071 GCA_034096865.1 Theodoxus fluviatilis | reverse complement strand
CAAGGCAATCCGTTGAGTAGTTTTTGAGAAATCAGCCGTTAAGTCGGGACAGAGAGACAGACATGCACATAAAATTACGTCACGTTATTGATGACGTCACACATTTTGCAATTTCGCCATTCCATCAATTGACTATTTAGGGAGGTGCTTTCGAGTTTACGACCTTAAAAGTGTCTTTTCAAGCCTCGATTCTGAAAATAAATTTGATATATTCAATCGGACCTAACTTCCAGTAAGTGTGCAAAATGTCAAGGAAATCCGTCCAGTAGTTTTTGAGATATCAGTCGTTAAGTCGGGACAGACAGACACAAACACAGACAGGCAGACAGACAGATACAGTCTGTAGGACCTCCAGTAAACCTGGAGGGATAAAATAAAACTGAATAAGTGGCGCGCACGAAATCTTTCATCCTCCATTGAACCAGGCATTCCTGCATCTCAAAGCGATCCCTGTGGTGACGCGTGTTCAACACAGGCTGGTACAGGCTCCACATACAGACCCAGTCACACTATTCCATGCGTCAAGATACATTCAAGTCTAGCTGCCTTGCGTCGAAACAGGCAGGGAAAGCTCCTCTGGTACTCACGGGTAAGATTAAGAGAGATGGGAAGCAGGGGAGCTGACTGAAGAGGCAAAACTGATTGCCATGGAAACGATGTCAAACTGACGAAATTTCGGATGGAGCAAAAATAGAGATGATCAAATTACATTTAGAGTACAACTCTTCAATACGCAGATGACGTAAATTCTTTGCTTTTATTCTCATCCGGGCCTCAATTTCATGATCGAAAAACTCTGAAGACATGTTAGCGGAAATTGTTATGGACTTTGGTCAATTTCGCGCTGCCTAGCAGTGATGATTTGTATACAAAGCTGTCGTCTGCTAGGCGAAAGCAATCCGCGAATTAAGCCAGCGAAGTTTCGACAATGAATGGACAAAGTCGTATTACGACCGTCAGCGTCGATTAAAACCGCTAAAAACGATTGTACCACACACTCAAAAACCCTCTTTTTGTGTAAAAGGGGCAGAAATTTTTTGACTAGAGATCCATTTGGGGTAAGATAGGTTAGAAATGATCCAGCGTGTGCAGTGTATAGAAACAGAGTCGCCCTTCTCTAACCCACTTTGTGTTTGTAAAATATCAACTGTTGCGGAAGAATGTGAAGTAGACGTGCTTGCGAACGTGGAAGAATGTGGAGGTGGTTTGTTCATGTAGCAAAGAACGTGTATGATTACTTGTGTTTGTGGGTGTAGATTGTGCGTTAACACTGCAAATGCGTGATAGCGTCATAAGTGCTTGATGACGTAATTATTTTTCGGTTGCGTGCCTCTTGCTTCAATGGTTTCTTGATGGATCTCGTTCTTATTCGGTTCACTGTACGTTATTACCAAGCCAGGGAATAAAGATCTTCCTGAAGGAAAAAACTCCCACCGAAGTCCTGCTTCTACTTTCCTGGCGCGATATTCTTTCTCTTCTGCTTCCTTCCTCTCGCGTTTTTCTTTCTCTTCTGCTTCCTTCCTCTCACGTTTTTCTTTCTCTTCTTCCTCCTTCTTCTGCTGCTGCACTTTCTCCTCCTCTTTCTTCTGTCGTCGCAGTTCTTTCTCCTCCTCTTTCTTCTATTGTTGCTGCAGCAGAAGTTTCATCATTACCGACATGTCCTCTGCTGGTTGTTCTTTTGCCTCTTCGCATGCAGCGGCCGACCTCGTTATGCGTTTCTCGCCTTCCACGTCCATGTTTTACTACTTTTTCGCCATCTCGGGAACCAGTAATGCGGGTAGGTGGTCTCTGACTTGCGGTCCGTCCCAATCACCGTCAGCCATTAAAAGTGGCGACTAGTCGCCAGAACGCGACTGTTTCACTCGATCTGGATGAGGCTATTCCATCAATTGACTACTTGCATCGTAAAAAATCCTTCTTCCTCCTTCACCAATGTTCTCTAAATTATTCATTCTCGCATGGATTCTATATAGGACCCACGCTCCTGGAAACTCTACTCGCAAATGACGTCACGTTGTTGATGACGTCACACATTACGCAATTTCGCCATTCCATGAATCGCGTATTTGGGGAGGCGCTCTGGAGTGTACGACCTTAAAAAACCACTTTTTCTTCAAGCCTCGATTCTGAACATTTGATACATTCAATCGGACCTAACTTCCAGTTAGTGTGCAAAATGTCAAGGAAATCCGTCCAGTAGTTTTTGAGATATAAGCCGTGAAGTCGGGACAGACAGACAGACAGACAGACAGACAGACAGACAGACAGACAGACAGACAGATAAAGTCTGTAGGACCTCCAGTAAACCTGGAGGGATAAAGTCTGTAGGACCTCCAGTAAACCTGGAGAGATAAACATGCCGTACATTTACTAACATCGCTCTGACAATGAAACAACTCTCAAACAAGAAAAAAAAACCACGACTAACACCAAAATCAAAGACTTTCGGGCACACGCCCTTCTTCAGTGAATGATGTAGAAACACAAAAATGATGTAATAAATGACGTAAAAAACTTTAGAATGATATGACATAGGCATTCTAGAGTTCTCTCTATCTCTCTCTATCTCTTTCTCTGTCTGTCTCCCTCTATCTCTATCTCTTTCTCTCTCTCTATCTCTCTCCCCCCTCTCTCTCTCTCTCTCTCTCTCTTTCTCTCTCTCTTTCTCTCTCTCTCTCTCTCTCTCTTTCTCTATCACACTCATTCGATAAAATGTTCGAGTTCTCGGAGTTTGAGTTCTCTCAGTGTTCAGTGTTCAGTGTTCAGAGTGTTCTCTTGTTCTTTATTCGACCCCGGACCTTTCCCCTCAAGTCAAACGCTTCAAGAAGGCATGCACAGCGGGCCGTTTTTGCTCATTTTGTACAAGTAGTCGTTCGAGCACCTGATACATTCCTTTGAAAAGTCACCACAAGGAAAAATAAATTTTGAAACTAGCTGGAGAAAAGTTTGCGGAGAAAATTGGAAAAGAACAAAACGAGAGCAAATGAACTTCTCTGAAAAGTGTCACTAACGTATTTCGTCCATTCCTATAGAGACAATAGTGGTAAAGGGGTGCGTTGCTTACTCTAAAAAACTTGCAAGATCTTGCGAGGAATAGGCCGGTATTAACTTGTGTCAACAGGACGAAAGCAGACGTAAAGGCAGTCAATTGTTTGACAGAAGTTGACTTTACACTAGCCTTTAGGTCTCTCCACGTCAGTAGGCGCATAAGGCCTCGACGCTCTCCCTCCAGGCCACCCGGTGTCTCGCCACCACCTTGGCCTCGCTCCAGCTCCCCCCTCCTGCTGCCTTCCTCTCTGTCTCCACTGTCTTTCTCCAGGTCGTCTTTGGTCTTCCCACAGATCGTTTCCCTTCTGGTGCCCATCCAAGTGCTGTCTCACAGTCGTTCTCTCCACCTCTCCTCAACACATGTCCAGTCCAGTTCCATCTTCTTCGCCTTAGTTCATCACCGGGGCTGCTCATTTCTGACCTTGGCCACTGCTTTCTACCTTTGGCTTGTTGCCAACCCATGGAGCTATTGGCTATACATTTATTTGCCAATTATGTAGGCTAAGTAGCGCGCCCCAGGTAAAAATATCGCTGGCTTTGATCCAGTGTGGTTATAGAAAACTGTCGTCTGCTCTAGAGTCTTCTTTCGTATAACTGAATTTACGCTGAATGTGTGGCGAGGAGTGTAGGCAACACCGCACACGGATTTTTCTGCGCGGAACAGTGTCGAGGAGACGTACAGTCCGGACTGGTAGTGTCGCGTGACAGACTTGAGCCATTGCCTCCAGAAACACTGAATTATGACCTTGACAGCAGCGCTCACGTGACGTCATTACCTCCCTTGAGAGGGTGCTTGCCGATCTGTGAGTCCACCCGGACGCCCCTTCAGCCAGTCACAAAATCCTCATCAATTTACGTATTTATTGGGGGCTTTTTGCAGGACGAGGTGTCGTGTCACCCCCAGGTTAACGGAATGAATGAATGAACGAACGAAAGAACGAATGAATGGATGAATGAATGTATGAGCGAATAAGAGGATGGAGCTATACATGTTATCAACTTTATAGGCAATGTATGACCGTGGATCACGAAGTCGTTGGGCTTGTCAGATTCAGACCAAATCAAGTCCCGTTTTTATAGTAATTCGCCTCTTACGAACTGCGTAGGGAGTCGCGGTGGGTCTATAAAATGTTACCACCCACACACAGGGGCATCCACGTCAGCCGTTGGCGACGTGTTAACCAACAGAGTGCTAACTTTTATCCGCTCGATGAAACCGACGGGCGGAGGAGCTGTGATTCCGTAGGGGTACATATGTATGCGCTCTGCTGTGTTTAAACATAAGCGTTCTGGGGATTTTTCCATCACTACTTATTATCATCTGAACTTCAGTTTTCCGCTTTACTACAGGGGAAGTCACGTGATGTTGTGCATGCACGGAATGAGAGCCGTCTTGGGAGGACTTGACGTTGAGTACTTCAACTCAGCTTACAAACCTAAGGCCGCTGTTTAGTTACAGGATGTTACTGCCGCACATTCAGTGTCCCACCACAACATTCGATCGAATCACATCTATTTCAGGCCCCGCAAGCGGCTTAATTTTTTTCTCGATCACACATGTAAGCAAATGTCCAGCATTTCCCTCCTCCAGTCTGCTTGTAAAGCGTTCATTTTAACACTTTGACACACACACACACACACATAGAAACCGTAACCGTATGACTATCGAGGGCCGCTATTGCGGGGGTCGCTATTGCGGGATTTTTGGGGTCAAAAGTAGGCCATTTTGATTCTTTTGTCCTAAAACGTCAAAAAAACCATAAATGTTGTGTTACTTTTTTGAAAAAACTTATCATCCCACGTTTGACTCTCAACGGGTGGTCCCTACGCCCTAACTCCAGGGCCCGACGCTGATGTTGGACACAAACGTGACAACAAAGTAACGCGTCCGGGTTTAGGTGAAACTCCCCGAACAGGCTAAGTCAGTCAGGCGGGGTGGCGGGTGCGGCCTA
>JAWQFJ010003142.1:125000-135560 GCA_034096865.1 Theodoxus fluviatilis | reverse complement strand
GGCGCCAGCATCTTCACGGACACTGCTTTTGCTGAAAATAAATGTTATGACGCCACGAGCATCCGGCGACACTCGCTTAAATGCCTTCACTGACGTCACCAAGTTCAGTCAGTCCAATCACCACTGTTCATCCCACTCCACTCTGACTGGTCAATTCACAAGTTGAAAGTCACAGGTTGGTCAGCGTGAAAACGCCAGTGGAGTCCACTACACTCGTAACACTTTCAAGTCATTCACCTACACAGGGGTCAATTCTTTACTGACACCGGCTCAGGGCAATGAAAATACCCGCTAAAGCTACGGCTCAGCAGACGCATGTTAAACATTCTAATAACAATAATAAACAGAAGGCATGAAAAAGCACAGTTTCGCCACACACAGACACACAGACACACAGACAGACAGACAGACAGACAGACAGACAGACAGACAGACACACAGACACACAGACAGACACACACACACACAGACAGACAGACAGACACAAAGACAGACAGACAGACAGACAGACACAAAGACAGACAGACACACAAAGACAGACAGACACACAGACATACAGTCATACAGACAGACAGACACACAGACAGACAGACAGACAGACAGACAGACAGACAGACAGACAGACAGACAGACAGACAGACAGACAGACAGACAGACAGACAGACAGACAGACAGACACAAAGACAGACAGACAGACAGACAGACAGACAGACACACAGACAGACAGACACACAGACAGACAGACAGACAGACACACAGACACACAGACAGACACACAGACAGACACACAGACAGACACACAGACACACAGACAGACACACAGACACACAGACAGACACACAGACAGACATACACACAGACAGACAGACACACAGACAGACAGACAGACAGACACACAGACAGACAGACACACAGACAGACAGACAGACAGACACACAGACAGACAGACAGACACACAGACAGACAGACAGACAGACACACAGACAGACAGACACACAGACAGACAGACAGACAGACACACAGACAGACAGACAGACTCACAGACAGACAGACAGACAGACAGACAGACACACAGACAGACAGACAGAGAGACAGACAGACACACAGACAGACAGGCGGACAAGAAGGCAGGCAGACAGGCACATAGATCGCATGGAATGGTTTATGATTACATTCTAACAAGAATTCTATATTGCACGCTCTTTAGCCTGACATTAGATAGAAGTGTGCAGTGTATCATTGAAAACCAGTGCCGAACTAATCGTGCAGTAAATAAATAGTTCATGTGTAGCTCTCGACCGTTCATGTGCAGCACACTTCGACAAAAATATTGCAGCGTATGTTCTGACTGTGGTATAGTGAATGTATTGTTATTCTGGTAGGTGCAATCGTTACACATGCTGTATTACAATTTGTTTTTTAAACTGCGCTGAAGTGTGTGTTACTCATATAAACTATTATGTAGACAATTGTGCAGTACAAGAAGAAAGGAAGGAGAACATGATCCCAAAAAGTATCGTTGTAGAAACACAAGCAAGGGTTAATGCATGAATCCGAGCAGAAGAAAAAAGCAGACCTCACGAGCATCTGTGAAACTGATGGGAACAGCTGTAACCCCAGTAAATGTAAACGTGTAGCTTGCTGTAGAAGTTGCAAAGACTGACTTGTATTCCTTTAAATTCCCCAGCTAGCTCAAGCCCTAGTAAACGTGTTGCTTGCTTTGAAAGTTGCAAAGACTGCCCTTTATTCCTTTGATTTCCCCAGCTAGCTCAAGCCCTAGTAAACGTGTTGTCCCTGTGTGGCAGGTCTTGTGTTCAACCCCGACCTGCAGCTGTGTGACTGGGACTGGGCTGTGCCACCTCCGTGTGGCTATGCGGTCATCACCACCACGGACACCATCTAGGACTGGGCTGTGCCGCCTCCGTGTGGCTATGCGGTCACCACCGCCACGGACACCATCTAGGACTGGGCTGTGCCGCCTCCGTGTGGCTATGCGGTCATCACCCCCACGGACACCATCTAGGCATCCCCCAACGCCTTCCTCTGCACCGGAAGTAGATCGCACCCGAAGGTCCGCAGTGGACATTATGCAAAACTGCTGAGTTCCTTTCCTTTTTCGAGAGACCTCTGTATCTGAATCTATGACGCACCCATGTACGAATCTGAATACAGAATATGCTGCTGACGGAGAAAATTATCCTCGATAAAGCAAAAATATGAAATGGTCCTTCGAGGTAGGGTATTTGTTTTTGTATTTGTTTCGAATTAATTTGTCTCCAACAATACTCTCTTGATCTGGAAATACACTTTGTAACGCTAGGTATTATGTCTTCATTTGTGTTTGGAGAATGTACTTTCGCCTTCTAAAGGATCTGGAGCTTAGAGGAATTTTTATTCTTTCGCAAAGCAGCATAGCTCAATGAATGACATCAACACGAATAAGTCAAATGTGGTATAACACGACTCTTCACACACTGAATTGAGGATTAAAGTCAACTATCAAACTGCTTAACTATAAAACAAACTTCTGTGTACTACTGCAACGTAGCTAGATTGTCCAAAATAATTTTTCCTGTCAAATACTCTGCAAGAACTATTACGCTCTGATACATTTTACTGATCAATCCTTCTTTACTTTTTGTTTAAATACACTGCATAACATTACCCATTCTTCGTTGCAAACTATATTCACTGGTATCATGTTCCAACCACACAAAAAGTACTGCAGTTGTTAGCTACTTACCGGTAACAGCTCTTCTTCATACGAATCCACTGCAACAGCTTTGCCGATGAGGCTAGTGTTTCTAAGGTTACTCTACAAACGAGGAAGGATATTAGCGTTAGTGTAGCGTATGAAACGATACTCGCTCTCACGCGTGTGCCCATGTATGGTCGTCTGCTCCATAGTGTATCGGGTCTCCACATTTCCGGGAATTGTCATTGAAGTACATTCTTTTTTATTCGCCCTTACTCTTTCTTAGCTAACTGCCTTAGAGAACATCTTCCTTTTCAACGGATCAAATAAATGTGTGTGTGTGTGTGTGTGTGTGTGTGTGTGTGTGTGTGTGAGAGAGAGAGAGAGAGAGAGAGAGAGAGAGAGAGAGAGAGAGAGAGCGAAAAAGAGCGAGAGAGAGAACGAGAGAGAGAGAGAGAGAACGAACGAACGAACGAACGAACTTTATTTTACAAGGGTAGTGAATTAGGCAGTAGTGCCTTTCTTACATTCAGCCCTTGAGGCAAAAATTCAAATGTGGTGAGAGAGAGAGAGAGAGAGAGAGAGAGAGAGAGAGAGAGAGAGAGAGAGAGAGAGAGAGAGAGGGGGGGTAGCTGGGGAAAGGGGGAGGAAGGGAAGAAGGTGGGGGGGTAGCTGGGGAAAGGGGGAGGAAGGGAAGAAGGTTGGTGGGTTGGATAGAGAGGGTTGGGGAGAGGGTGGGGGAGAGGGTGGGGGAGAGGGAGGGAGGGAGGGAGGAGAGAGAGAGAGAGAGAGAGAGAGAGAGAGAGAGAGAGAGAGAGAGAGAGAGATAGTCATTATAATTATCGCAAGAATTATACATGTACAATTTCTTAAACATACTAAAAATGGGTAGATAATGTACCAGAGAAGCAAATTTTAAATATGGAACTTGAATCAACTACAATGCCATATGCATAAAAATCAATTTTCTAAACATCCAAATGTTAAAAACAAATAACATACAAGTAGGTCATAAACTCTTGGTGTACACTCCCTCCCCTACTTCCCCACCCCCAATCAGCCGGAACCCCTCGATAGTTCAGCAGGGGAGGCCTGAAGTAAGCATATATGTAAGGAATGGACCATTCTGAACACAGAGATACTATCTCTGACACAGGTTGGTCACGTGACTTCGAATCCACATTCCAATGATTCTACCAATCAAAATTCAACATGATCAGAAGACCATTGAGAGTAAAAAGAGGCGATTCTATTTCACTCCAATTATTTATCCCGATAGATAAACACAAATTTGGTGTTCTAATAAAACTAATCTATGAGATTTTCAGGAAATCATTTGAGAACTACTTTTAGCGCGAACGTGTCTATAAGGTTGCAAGCTGCCTTGAGCACGTGCGATTGTGTATATACAGTAGTCGCCGCTTATTAAAAACACATTGGGACCGAACAAAAGTGTTTTTAATAAGCGGCGTTTATATTAACCGGCACTTCCCGCTTCACCAAGCCGTTGCGTTTCTTCCACCTGTTAAACCACCCATTTGTAGCTTTGAATTCGGAGCGACCAAGCTGGGAAGCAATCTGTTCCGCCTTCTGACACAGGATTGGGCCGTTTACAGGTGTGTTGCGTGCTTGGATAGAGTCGAACCACCGCTTTAAGCCATCTTCTGTCTCTTTATCCTTCCCGCAGCGCCGACGCTTCCTTTGGCCTTGACTGGAGCCCTCTGCGATATCAGCCCTAAGTTCATCTTCTTTTTTCAGTGTCTGGCACAGAAATGATGCCGACACACCCAAAATGTCAGCACCCTCCCTCAAACTTTTAGAATTTAGCTCTCGGTAGCGATCAAGCATAGTCCACTTTGTCTTTGGGTGTCATTTCTGTTCTTTTTCTTTTCTTTGGAGCTGAAGTTAAAGCCATTTTCTGATTCACTGCTTATCCAGCGAGACTAGACAGTGTTGAATTGACATCTGACGGTTTGCTGACAAGGTACGTGTAATCACTGTTCACACAAACGCTGAAGCGTCTTTAGTTGTCATCTAACGGTTTGCCGACAAGAATTCACAACCAGAGATCGACTCTGACCCTCCGAACTCGCTCAATGAAGTATAAATATTGCTGTTGTATTCAAAGTCCTTATAATTAGTAGAGTTCACAATATTACACTCTTGTGATTCGAATTTTACCGCATACAAGTTTTACATTCATGGGAAATCGATGTTTAGAAAATGAACTGACGGACAAATGGCTGCCAGTATGGAGTGTATCACAACAAGCGGAGGAATACACTCACGATGTGATATGGCATTCAGCGTGGCTGTTCAGAACGGTGGTATGCATGTTATGGAAGAATTTAGGCTATCACGTGACCAACCTGTTGCTGAGACTATATTCACTAGTCTCAGCCACGCTGAATGGGAATGGACAACATACACAAATACACACTTAGCCGTTCCACTGTCTAGACGCCAGATGAAAGCGTGGAAAACTATGTCATAGGATGATGCCTGAGAATAATGCGAATTTTGTCTTTGAACATAGGCAAAGATTTGATACATTTTATGTCATCAGGCAGTGTATTCCACAGAGCAGCCCCAGAGTAAGATAGGCTCGATTTGAACAAATCGATGCGAGGCTGAGGCAGGAGAAGTTTGTCACGTCCTCTGAATGATGACTGCTCAAATAGTTTGGTTAAATATTCTGGTGTTCGGCCATCTTTTACCTTTTTCACAAGCACACACTTATTGAGCTGCAGATGCTTATGGAGAGGCAAAATGTCAAGCATTTCCATTTTCTTTTCAGTGCTGAGAGATTTATTTGGGACCATAAGCTTAGAAGCTCTTCTGTAAAGTGAATTAACTCTCTTCAAATTAGCTTCACTACAGTTATCCCACAATGTTGATGCGTAATTGATGTGTGATATGATGTGGGCACTGAAAAAGATTTTGCAGGTTTCCGTGTCTACAAAGTGCCTCAGCTTTGACAATAGAAAGAGATTGCTTGAAATCTTTTTGCACATTAGATTTATGTGTGAATTCCAGTCTAACTGTTCGTCAATCATCACCCCAAGCACTTTGTGTTCTTTCACCTTTTCTATCGGCTCTGCATCAAGTGAGAGTGGGAGTGACAAAGGATGTAGTTGATGTTTTTGCCTTGTGGTTATCACCATATACTTGGTTTTGGACGGGTTGATGACCATATGCTTTGAAAGACACCAGCAACTTATTTCATCAAGACTCTTTTGGAGTTTATCTGCCACAGTTTCGATTGAGCTGTCCGCGGTAGACAGCGTTGTATCATCTGCAAACATGTTACATGAGACCTTTCTATCTGTGATATGCAAGGGTAGGTCATTTATGAATAAGCAGAATAAAAGGGGGCCTAGTACAGATCCCTGTGGGACACCGGCTTTTAGAATACCATACTTGGAAACGTGCCCATCGAATTGGACACATTGTTGTCGATTATCCAGGAATGACTGAAAAAACTTCACAGTCGTGTGACCATGAAAATAAAGAGTCAGTTTATCCAATAGTATGTCGTGATGTACCATGTCAAAAGCTTTTCTGAAATCTAGGAAGACAGATCCTATAACTTTCGAGGTGTTAATGGCGTGCAGCCAGGTGTCAATCAGGTGGGATAATGCAGTATGGCAGGAATGTTTTGGTCGGAAGCCCGATTGAAGGGGGTGTAGAAGACTGTGCCGATCAAGAAATGCCAACAGATGTTTGTGAACGTGCTTTTCAATTGGTTTTGATAAAATTGATAGAACTGATATGGGTCGGAAGTCATCTAGACTTGTGGGAGTTTTCACTTTTGGTAGAGGGATAACTTTAGCTTTTTTCCATTCATCTGGGAAGTTTTGCTTGATAATACACAAATTGTATATGTATGTGAGCGAGTCGATTACATATGGAAGAGAGAGTTTAAGAAGAAAGCTATTGATGCGAGAGAGAGAGAGAGAGAGAGAGAGAGAAGAAACGTGTACAGAATTGGACAAAGAACAGTGTAAGGGATATAAAAAAGATGAACGTTGCTTTTTTAATTACGTAGCGAATGAAAACGTTAAGTGGTCGTTCTTCT
Source organism: Theodoxus fluviatilis (assembly GCA_034096865.1). NCBI lineage: Eukaryota > Metazoa > Mollusca > Gastropoda > Cycloneritida > Neritidae > Theodoxus > Theodoxus fluviatilis. The sequence continues at coordinate 128,787 of JAWQFJ010003142.1, read as the reverse complement.
GTGCACTTAGGAAAACTGTCTTGGAAAACATTCTTCATTTTAATGAATAAATGAACTTTTGGTGTAGCAGGGGGCGTTTAATAATCAGAAAAGGTTCTCGAAAAAATGTAGAGATTCTCGTAACCGACGCTACATTAAAAAATACGCACCATTGTGAATAGTTTACAACACACAAATAACCCTGGAAATAGCTTGAATACGAATGCAGTGATGAAGATAAACGTCACGTGACTTGGAATCCAAAGTTAACTTTGTTTATGCTGTGTGGAGAAAACGATCAGCCAGCCACAAACTCAGGAACAAGAGTTAAAATGCGCTGTGACGTGCAAGGCTGAACTGCTCTCCACGAAAGAATGAAAACAATCACAACAACACAAAAATCATTCAATAAATCTCATTCATTGTAGTATACATGTAGTTTTATTTTGAGCAGCACAAGTAACAAAGCGATATGATCACGAAATGTACGTCCGATTGTTCAAGACAGGCGGTCTTCATTCACATGACAACTGCACGTTGACTCTGATTTTTGTGCACGAAATTCACAGCTAACAATAGAAGAATATTTATCTTTGGGGTATGATAAAAGAGAAGGCGGTTGGATGCTGCAAGGGAGACTATTCTTTACTACTGCCCGAGTTGTGTCCCTTTTTGTGACCAGATAAAAGGGCTGCGTGCGTAATTAACATTACGAGACGTTCCCGTCTCAAGGCAGTTCCGTACGACACGCTTTTGCAGTGCAGGTTGTTGTTGTTGTTGTTGCGTACCTGGGCTAAACACTCCCAGGATCACCCACGTGGGTGAGATGTGCAGGTTATGTACATACTATTCGACAGAGGCATCTTTGATGTTCATATGAATACCTGAGTCAAGGGTCCGTCTGTGAAAATAATTAGTAAAATACCATCAGTAGCATTTCCTCCAATACATTCAATTTTTTTAAACAAGGAACAGGACAGTGTGCTAAATAAATAAGAATTTGTGTTTCTAAATTCCTAATACAGAGCCAGATATGCCAGGTTTTGAAAGCATTGATTTGTTGGGTTGAAGTATTAGCCACAGATTTTGCTCAATGATCACTGACTGCTTTAGAAAAAGGTTGCAAACTTTAAGTTATCTTTTGAATTATGTTGTCTTTTCAGTCTTTCTCGGTGAAGAAAACATACGTTGAATCGGGAATCGGGGTAAACAATACTTGCAGTTTTTTAATATGAAGTTGTCAAAACGAGATAGAAGTGATACAGTAATTGAAACACTGATATAGCAAAGTTTCGATAAATAATGCACATGGATTTTCGAAGAACACCTCACATTGGCATCGTGAAGTGAAAACGAATAAACCAACGACTAAAAGCGTACACTTATTCTATACCACTGAACAGACAGTTGATATGATTTTAAGCAACAATAACAACATCAACAGCTTAGATAGCTACTTTTGAATAAATGCATCCTATACACTTTCAAAAGCATCAAAGAGAATGTCTGATCAATCAAAAGATTAACAATACGAGGCAGGTTTGGACGCATACACGTTAGTGTAAATAAATGTGAGAAAATCAAACAACAAATTTGAAATTTTGCATGGTATTCTGACACGGAATGTGCTAAGTTGTTGTCCTTTCATTATGCACGATTCGTCTGAAAATGGTTTGAGGTGTCTAAAATTTTAAAAGCTTTGTTCTGGTCTAAACAACATGGTACCAGTGATATACGATGCATTAAAAAGGAAGACATTAAATAGTGCAATAAAAACAAACATAGGGAAAAAATTTAATGAACATTTACACATGATTTCATGACATCAGCCTCAAAGGCATTTCATCATGAACAATGCTGTAGTTCAAACATTGAATAAAACGGCCGTAAAAGACAACAAAAAAGAATGTCTACAAAGCGGAAGCTAATGCAAATTTAGACAGACAGGCGAGACAGCTGCTGCCGTCTTCCAGACAGAGCAAACATCCCAAGTCAGTTGTGGCTGGGCTGCAAACAGGTCTCCTACTGCAAGGACAGTGTCTGGAGATCTGGAGGACACCAGGGGGTCTCAGCTCGCCAGTGTCTGGGGAAACCACCTTCCCCCCGTCTACCCCGAGGGAGGGGGGCAAGAGTGGGGGAAGTGGAGGGGGAGGAGGGGGCCTATTTGCCCACCAGAGCCAAGAGGGCCTTCGTGTAGTCGCCAGAGGTGTCTCCTTTGATAAAGGAGGACATGGACTTGCCGTACATCTTCTGGAACTCCGCCTTGACAAGGCCCAGGTCCACCTGCACGAGACAGAACACACTTGGAAGACGCACAGAGACGTCCATCGCAGTCCATTGTGCTTCAGGAAGCATGCTCACTGTTATGTTGGCAAATACAAGAGAGGTGAGACGTAATTGTTCGCTAAGTCACAAAAATTATACGGGTGTCTTGTCCTGTCATCTACCTTAATATGAAATCTGCTATCACAAAAATTGCTTCTAAAACAACAATTTGCGTACCTGACTCCCAAAGCACAGTCTCTATATATTTCACGAAACATTAGTCAATACGTCTGGTAGGACTATCTTCGAGGCAAAAAAAAATTCGAATACAAGCTAAGAATTTTACCAGCAAGTCTTTTATTCAGTACTACTCATTATACTTTCATCATCCAACTCTCGCACTGCCATCCCCACCCCCAACACCCATCTCGCCATCCCCACCCCCAACACCAATCTCGCCATCCCCACCCCCAACACCCATCTCGCCATCCCCACCCCCAACACCCATCTCGCCATCCCCACCCCCAACACCCATCTCGCCATCCCATCCATCTCCTATTTCCTCCCCACACTTCCCCCTCGAAATACTGTTTGTTCAGCCACTGTATCGATGCCAACTATACCCAGCAATTAGAGTTAGTGAAAGGAGGAGGAGGAGGAGGAGGAGGAGGAGGAGGAGGAGGAGGAGGAGGAGGAGGAGGAGGAGGAGGAGGAGGAGGAGGAGGAGGAGGAGGAGGGATGGAGGAGGAGGAAGAGAGGAGGAGGGATGGAGGAGGAGGGATGGAGGAGGAGGGAGGAGGAGGAGGGAGGAGGAGGAGGAGGAGGAGGAGGAGGAGGAGGAGGAGGAGAGGGAGGAGAGGGAGGAGGGGCATGGGGAGGGGAGGGGAGGGGTAGGGAGAGGGGGGAGGGGGAGAGGGATGGGGGAGGAGAAGGAGGAGAGAAAGGAGGGGCATGGGGAGGGGGAGGAGGGGGAGGGAGAGGGGGGAGGGGGGAGGAGGAAACATGAACAACAAACAAACAACCAAAAGAGAAGGATACGAAAAAAAACTCAATAATAAGAAACAGATGAAGAGAAGAGTGTTGGTAAGGTTTGATAGGAAAATGTAGAAGATACGCTGATGCCTCAAAAGAACTGTATCGCTTACGTTAAGCACCACACAGATAAATCACACTGCACATCCTGAACATACCTCAGAGCGAGAGACCACCAGCCTGATGAGGTGGATGTCCTTGGTACCAGCTCCCGCCATGCTGTCGTGCAAGCGCTGAGCGAAGAAGGCAGGTAAGTTGCGCACGATTTGCACTGCAAAAATAGAACAACGTTGTTTCAACGTACATGCAAGTACGAGAGCTCTTATGAATTTGTTGTTGCCTGAAGAACCTGCGCGATGTTTTCTTGAGTTAATAATATATCATTCATGTCAGTTTGCAGCTGTGATTTGGTAAATAGAGTGCATGATGGCAGCCCTGTAACCAGTGACTGCAGAAGTGTTTGAACAATTCAGACTCTCCAACAGTTAGCTACATTTGTATAATTAAAACA
>JAWQFJ010003142.1:80000-112500 GCA_034096865.1 Theodoxus fluviatilis | reverse complement strand
ATGTTGAAGTACAAAAGAAGGAAACCACAAAACACTACCACAAAACCGAAGGTACTGTGACTGACTGAAGTAGAGAAATGTACAGGTAGACAATAAGAGATAATTGGGTAATTTTTATTCCTTGTCTTGACGTGGTTTTCCTGGTCTAAAATTTTTAATGAGCTATTTTGACAGCACACACAGCATGAAAAAGTCGTAAGGTGCAGAAAATGTATATATAGACATACTACCATATTGATTTAGGCAAAATACACACAACAGGGTGACTTCTGGACATTTCGTGATGACACATTACACATCTCACAATAAACCAAATGTGTAATTTATTTCGGGAATTGAAAGGGATCTCGTCCGAAAACAGAATTGGCAGTTACAAACTTTTGTGCATTACTCTGACAGTCACATACACAGCGCCCATTGATGGCGAATCAAGGCTTATTCATATCCATCTCTCTAGAGACTTTCACGTGAAATTTACCCTGACACACCACACCATGACTTAATGCATGTAGATATATCTAAGTGCCGGGGTCGGGTGTGCAGTTACTGAAAAGAAGAGTAGAAGACAAGCAACCGACTGTTTCTTTCATGAGCAAGTCTGGCCCTGAAGAGGGCCGTTTGGGGGTTGTACTGCCGCCGATGCGGGCAATCACCGCTACAGGATGGAGAGGCAGCGGGTTGGCAGGGGCGTGCAGCGATGCTCTGTATTTCTTTACGGCAAGCTTTCGAAGCTGAGGCTTCTTCATCAGGCCAAAGTAACAAGGCTGGCTGTGGAAAAGAAATATATACTGTGACAAGGGCCGGTGAAACACGTGCAGGGCGGCGAGGTAGTGAGGAGAGTTCAGTGAAGGAAGCCAAAAGGACTTCCAACGCTCCATCAACTCCTTCTTTCCGACCATCCAACTTGAGATGAACCACTCTTCTCAGTCGGTCACTTTCCTGGACACACGAGTTTCGATAAGGGGAGGCGATCTCGTCACCTCCCTATATCGCAAAGCAACGGATACCGGACAAATGCTCCACTCTGCCAGCTTCCATCCGAGACACACCAAAGATGCCATCCCCTATGGACAGGCCCTGCGGATCCATCGGATCTGCTCAGACCCTATGGATCGAGACGCCCACCTACAGGATCTGGAGGCCACACTCCTCCGTAGCGGTTACCGCAGGGAGTCCATCCGCAGACATTTCCGCAGGGCGATCTCCATGGAGCGTACAGACCTGCTAACCCGTCGGAGAAGGGACACTGAGGCCAGCCGAGTCCCTTTCGTCACGCAGTACTTTACTGGCGCGGAGAAGCTACAACGGGAACTCGGGCACCTCCAAAACCTCATCTGCCACGACCAGTACCTCTCGGAGGTACTCCCTGAGCCACCCATGGTGGCCTTCCGACAACCTCCCAACCTGAGAAGCAGGATAGTCCGCAGCCGGCTCCCTGACTCCGCGGTAGATGCCGTACAACCCTGCAAGACTGCCAGGTGTTCTACCTGTGCCATCATCTGCACCGATACCACCATAGTCAGGGACCACGTGACACACCAAGTAAGGGGCCAGTACTCTTGCTCCTCCAGCCACGTGGTCTACCTCATCCGTTGCCGCAGAGGGTGCAGCGACGCATGGTATGTCGGAGAAACCAGCCAACAGCTCCGACAGCGCATGAACAGCCATCGCGCTACCATCAGGAACGGTTCCCCCCTGCCTGTGGCCGAGCACTTCAACCTCCCGAGCCACACCACCTCTGACATGCTCGTCAGTGTGCTAAGAGGTGGACTGACTGACCTACAGCGACGCAGAGTGGCTGAGCTCAAACTCATGTCCAAATTCCACACCCACGAGGATGGCCTCAATAGGGACATGGGACTCCTGAGTCACTATCGATGAAGCTGTCCCCGCACGCCTTTTTAGTGCTTACCCTGTTGAGGCCGCTCCCGCCCCGTGATGTTGGTGCAAAGCACTCCTTTTGGCTTCCTTCACTGAACTCTCCTCACTACCTCGCCGCCCTGCACGTGTTTCACCGGCCCTTGTCACAGTATATATTTCTTTTCCACAGCCAGCCTTGTTACTTTGGCCTGATGAAGAAGCCTCAGCTTCGAAAGCTTGCCGTAAAGAAATACAGAGCATCGCTGCACGCCCCTGCCAACCCGCTGCCTCTCCATCCTGTAGCGGTGATTGCCCGCATCGGCGGCAGTACAACCCCCAAACGGCCCTCTTCAGGGCCAGACTTGCTCATGAAAGAAACAGTCGGTTGCTTGTCTTCTACTCTTCTTTTCAGTTAATGCATGTAATCAGGATGTCGGCAACTGTTGGGTTTCCCATAGGATATGGGTCAGAGGGAGAACATAGCACTGTATGTCCTCCATCATTCTGATTGGTATGTGTGTGTATGTGTAGTATGTGTGTATGTGTGTGTGTGTAGTGTGTGTGTATGTATGTGTGTGTGTAGTGTGTGTGTTTAGTGTGTGTGTGTGTATATGTGTGTGTAGTATGTGTGTGTGTGTGAGAGTTTGTGAATGTAGTGTGTGTGTGTGTGTGTGTGTGTGTGTGTGTTTGTTTTGCATGTCGTGCGAGTGTGTGTGATGTGGGAGATGGGTGAGGGAGCGTGTGTAGGTTTATGTGTGTTTGTGTGTATGTTTGTGCGTGTTTGTGTGTAATTAATTATTTTGTATGTATGTGTGTGTTTGAATGCGTTTGTCTGTGTGATGTCTCTGTGTGTGGGCGTGTTGTACGTGTATGTGTGTGTTGTGTTGAGTGGGCATGTGTGCATGTTGTTTGCACGTGTGTATGTAAGTGTGTGTGTGCATACGTGTCCGTGTATGTGGGCGTGCCGGTTTATGCATGTGCAGCTGCTAGGCTTTAGATTTTGGAGGTGTTGAATTGTAATCTCTGTAACAGTGTCTTGATTGCTGAAGACCATACCTCACATCTCCACAAGAAACTTGGATTCACACAATATAATTATATTGTGTAGCATGTTCCTGTAAACTATCATTTCCATTTTGTAGATTCCTCACGCAGATACTCACCCTTCCAAAGTTGGTTTTGAACTGCTTCTCGATGATCTGTCGCTGCTCGTTGCTATGACGACAGAGAATGTCGATAATGGCGGCCTCATCGGTGCCTGTGTAAAGAGACATTGGGCACTCGGATTCTACGAACACCTGACAACTGACGGCCTTGGCCTCCAAGTATTGTATTCAATCGAAACAGTCGCATTTACATTTGTAGTAGCTTCTGTCTCTGCTTGAATTCAATTCATGTTTGAGGTCTGAGGAAAACCATTCCTTGCATTTTCTTCGAATGACTGCAACAACTATTGGAACACGTCTCATAGTAAATAGAGAGGACAATTGACAGTAGGAGAATAATTGCGAGAGGCTGATGGCGACTCGGGAAGACCCGGCTGTTGTTTTCTTGCGTGCTCCCGGACGAATCCGAGTGAAAAGATCTTGTTGGTCGGGATCACGAGGTTTTGCGTTCAATTCTTGGCAAATGTACACCTTTGCACAACCACGGAATGACATCCATATGCCCAACTTGCTTAAATTTGTCAAATTAGACCCATTAATTTCCCTTGTGCACTAGTCAATACAAAATCGGTTTCGGTTAACATGTCATTCCTTTCGGAATGCCACACCAGCCACATTATCACATACACACAGGCAACAAACATAATATCATTTCAAAAACAAACTTATTCAGAGGAAAACGTAGCTTTAAATGTTTATATTTACGGAAATATACATGTAGAAAAAGAAAATCTGCAACATTAACAAGCAGACAAATTCGTCTTAATGACTATGCATGATCTCTTTAAGAATGGCATTTTTCGCTTGATGCTCCAATGTCAAATGATCACTGAGCAACTGCAACAATGCTCCAGTAATTTATTCTCAATTATGCCTGCCGTTCGCCAAAGCATGACAAGATAGCAACCATAATAAAAGTATATGAATAATCATAATAACAGTATATGAATATTATAGGACATATAATTTGAAGCCCATTTACTCCATTTGCAATCAATGCATAATCATGAGTCTTGCTCACCCAGGCCTTTCATTGCCTTGCGAAGTGCATTAGCCGCCTCATCGGCGTTGAAAGGTTGTGCTGGTCTCACAGTGGGCTGAAAAACAGAAAACATTTTGGTACTCAATGGAACTATCGTTTCTTTCAATTTACTCAGAATGAAATATTCTTGAGAAATGCCGCACGCCAACTTCTGCTTCTAAGTTTACGCTATGTTCCTCTTTCGAGTTATATGTTTTAATTAAAACTTGTATAAGTCACTGACTATGCTTGTCTGGGAAACTCACTTTTTTCTTTCGAATGGCTTCACGTACGTCACCATGTGCGATGGATGGATGGATGGATGGATGGATGGATGGAAGGATGGATGGATGGATAGATGGATGGATGGATGGATGGATGGATGGATGGATGGATAGTGTTTTACGGCCCATCAGACTTCGTAGGCTATGTAAGGCCAGTAATCACGAAAATCACTATAACCAAAGATCCTATATGTCTTTGCTATAACAGTTTAGAGTAAACGTAAGGCAAGTCACGATGTCCTTAGTTATTCGCCTCTTAAGAATCGCGTAGGGAGACGCGGTGGGTCAATTCTTACCCCGAACCCACAGGGGGATACACCATGTGCGACAAACTAAGCTAAAGTCACTGCCGCAAGTTTCGAACAAGCGCTGATCAAAACTTTCACGACATTACGTCGCGCAATTTGGTTTTCATAGGTTTACACTAAAGTACCCCAAACAAATATGTGTTGTAATCTTTTTTTTCCTGTAAGATGTTTAAAACTTTGAACAATGTTGCGACAGAAATATAAGATTGTTATCTTGACACAAGCCTGTACTCTCATTCATAGCGCTCTCTCTCTCTCTCTCTCTCTCTCTCTCTCTCTCTATCTATCTATCTATCTGTGTGTGTGTGTGTGTGTGTGTGTGTGTGTGTGTGTGTGTGTGTGTGCGTGCGCGAGTGTATGTGTGTGTGTGTTGTAATCTTCATGACCATGGCAAGCTATCCCAATAGTAGCCTTTGAGTGAACGGGGCAGTTCTCATCGCCCTCATCACACACTGGTAATTAGCCACTCAGACACACACTGGTAATTAGCCATTCAGACACACACTGGTAATTAGCCATTCAGACACACACTGGTAATTAGCCATTCAGACACACACTGGTAATTAGCCATTCAGACACACACTGGTAATTAGCCATTCAGACACACATTGGTAATTAGCCATTCAGACACACACTGGTAATTAGCCATTCAGACACACACTGGTAATTAGCCATTCAGACACACACTGGTAATTAGCCATTCAGACACACACTGGTAATTAGCCATTCAGACACACACTGGTAATTAGCCATTCAGACACACACTGGTAATTAGCCATTCAGACACACACTGGTAATTAGCCATTCAGACACACACTGGTAATTAGCCATTCAGACGACTGCCAGAAAATGACATTTACAGAGGTTTCCTCAATGCATGCTTGATGACGATGCCATCGTCGACAAAGGCGGCGATTTTCATTGTGTTCCAGTAAATATCAAAGCCTTCCACCAGAAAGATCCCATCAGTATGACTGTTTGTAAGTCACTGTTTTGCATCACTCTTAAATGCAATGCCTCTGTGCATATGAATAGTTCATCGCGGTGGTCATTTCTGATGAAGTCGATGCAAATAACAAACCGAAAGCTAGCATTTACTATACTTTGCCACATAAGTTTGATCGGTTCCTACACAAAATCCAACAAGTTCGGGGAGCCCTGTGTGAGAGAAACATATTGTGTCAATAGTTCATTCCGATTAGATATGAAGACGTTTTAGTATCGAGATAAAGCCCAACTAGTCGTGACCTGCAGGTTTCGGGAGTGTATTACAGGTCAATAGTTTTATAAGAGTATGTCCATCTTCTTGCCAGGTATCTCGGGAGTGTATTACAGGTCAATAGTTTTATAAGAGTATGTCCATCTTCTTGCCAGGTATCTGTCTTTACTCAAGAACGATGTTCCTAGGCCGAGTTACTTTGTGATGAAAGAGTTGACCCCTAGCTTGATTTATCAACAAAGGACAGTTGGTGAAATTGTCGTCATGATTGGGAACGGAAAGTCATATATACCAATCGCCGTAATGGTTGAGAACGGACGGCTATCCCGATTGCCGTCATTCTCATTGAGGTCAGCTGTAGTGATTGAGAATGGAATACCATTCTGTTTATTATTCTAGTCGATACGCCCATTATCTGGGACACATAGTGATTGAGAAACGGAAGACCATTCCGTTTATTATCATTCCATTTGACACACCTATTATCTGGGACACATAGTGATTGAGAAACGGAAGACCATTCCGTTTATTATCATTCTAGTTGACACACCTATTATCTGGGACACATGGTGATTGAGAAACGGAAGACCATTCCGTTTATTATTATTCCAGTTCACATACCTATTATCTGGGACACCGATGCTTGACCGAGATAGATGCGCCACTAATGAAATTAACATTTGCATATCGAATGATAAGTATTTCATTATTTTGTGATATAATTTATGTAATGACGTCTTGCTCACGTCATACTGATTACAACTGACCATTGGTCAGTACAATGGAAACATCCCCCCATACGGGAGTATTCCTCGTTTGCATGGTGTTTAAACCTTTGCGCTGCCTAGCATACGGGGAGACGAGCTTCATTTTCTCTGTGGCGAAAGACGTGTCAGCTCCCCGTTCTGTACATCCTAGACACTCTTCGCCGTCCCGTCCCTTTTGTTAAGGAGAGAGCCGTACTTTGAAGTCTTCATCCAAAGTAATAAAAACCAGTCGACTGAACCGCCTGTGTTGGGCTCATCCGGCTCCTGAAGTCGACATTCACGTTTGGTCAAGCATTGATTCCCCAAGATTCAAGCAACCCTAACTTAACTTAACAATTCATGTTGTTATAAGTGTATCATGTTGAGACTCTGTAACTCAAATCCCCTTTCTTCTTGCATGTGTGTCTCACGCAGGGTTTCGGCTCCTATGACGCTCTCTCTCTCCACCATAGGGGTGAACTTCCTTAATCGTGTTCCTGGTCTTGGCAGTCTTTGCATTGATTCATAGTTTGTCATCGATACATATTCCCCAGGGCTTGGCATGGGTTTGTTTTTTATCATGAAGTTTATTTACAAAAAGAGAGAAACAGAGGAGAATAAAAAGGTACACATTGCAGTTTTCAGTAATCATCATCAATCATCAACAATCATTATCAATTATCATCATCAATCATCAATCATCAGTTCAGAAAAACAATTGATCAAAATAATACGAACAGCAAACGAGGAAGTCTACCGAGTGCGGCATGGGTTTCATTGGCGGCCAGCTATTTTGCAACCAGGAAAGGTTTCAGTGCAATGGTAGTGGGTGTTAAGATAGAAATTCCCATACCTAAGATACCCAGAAGATGAGAAGACACAACAATCTGATTTCTGATCATCTGGAAGAGACGAGTTGCTAGCAAAGAAAAGAGAAGTGAGGATCAGCAGAGGAAGTGAAGACAGCTCTCACAAAGATTCGAGGGACACAGAGAAAGGTAACGACATTGAGTTTCATTCATTGTGTCACTGAGGTTCCACTCTCCACAAGATATACATCAAAACTCGCTATATCCTGCTTCCATTCTCCTCTCTCCCTCTCATTTAACCCTCCGGACAGTTGGTCTTCTTGTGCCATACTCCTGTGTAGCGGATGTGAATGGTGTAGCACCGAGGCTTTGGTCGGGGGGGAAGAGGACAGGAGGGGGGAGGGGGAGGGGGGGGGGTCAAAGGGTTGAATAGGCAGAGAGGAGGAGGAGGAGGAGGAGGAGGAGGAAGAGGAAGAGGAGGAGGAGGAGGAGAAGGAGGAGGAGAGGAGGAGGAGGAGGAGGAGGAGGAGGAGGAGGAGGAGGAGGAGGAGGAGGAGCAGCAGCAGCAGCAGCAGGAGGAGGAGCAGCAGCAGCAGCAGGAGGAGGAGCAGGAGCAGGAGGAGGAGGAGGAGGAGGAGGAGGAGGAGGAGGAGGAGGAGGAGGAGGAGGAGGAGGAGGAGGAGGAGGAGGAGGAGGAGGAGGAGGAGGAGGAGGAGCAGGAGAAGGAGGAGGAGAAGAAGGAGGAGGAGGAGGAGGAGGAGGAGAAGAAGGAGGAGCAGGAGGAGGAGGAGGAGGAGGAGGAGGAGGAGGAGGAGGAGGAGGAGGAGGAGGAGCAGAAGGAGGAAGAGGAGGATGATCTCAGTCGAGTGGCAAGGAGGGATGATGCGAACAGGCTATCTTCTGCTTCCACACGCCTCTTTCCCTCTCTTTTCTGTCATTTTACTCTCCGGACAGTTGATCGTCTCCTACTGTTCTCCTGTGTAGCGGGTGCGCTAGTCAAATGTATCTCTGTTCATCGGAGAGACCACTAAGAACCAGACTGCAGCTAAGCAGTGCTTTCCTGCTGGTGTGACCAGTGGGCATGTCAAAAGGAAGGATGGACACACAACTACAGGACAATTTCGGAGATAGCAGTTGCAGAGAGCTCAGGGAGCTTGCATATAGCGAGGTTAACGTTGAGGCTGCTGCGGCAGATGTACGGCAGAGGAAGTGATGGACCGGAAGCTGTGAGGCTCGATGGGATGTTTCCTCTTCCCACTCATTTTCCTGTTGACCATTCAGCGTGGCTGAGACTAGTGAATATAGTCTCAGCAACAGGTTGGTCACGTGATAGCCTAAATTCTTCCATAACATGCATACCACCGTTCTGAACAGCCACGCTGAATGCCATATCACATCGTGAGTGTATTCCTCCGCTTGTTGTGATACACTCCATACTGGCAGCCATTTTTCCGTCAGTTCATTTTCTAAACATCGATTTCCCATGAATGTAAAACTTGTATGCGGTAAAATTCGAATCACAAGAGTGTAATATTGTGAACTCTACTAATTATAAGGACTTTGAATACAACAGCAATATTTATACTTCATTGAGCGAGTAAGGCAACCAATCCCGTCTGCATAATCTTCGATACACACAGAAACCCACTGAGTGCTTTTGCTGATGAGGAATCATTAATTTAATGTATGCTTAGAAGGATAAAACTTAGAAAAACTGCTTCTGAGCTATCCGATAATATCGAACTTCGGAATCGGACGGATTCCTACAGAAGAAACTTCCATTCGATTAACGTTCAACACAGGTTAAATCACTTACTGACTCCATCAGTCGACACCGAATGATCGAAGTGTGGAGCTCGTCAAACAGTGTGAAGGCAGTTAGACCACAGGTTCCGGCCAGAAAGCATTTACTTGCGAGAGTATAACCATAGATTCACGAAACCATCCCGGACCCATAGGAATCCTTTTTGCTGCGTAGGTCCAAAGATCGCGTGTATTACCAAAGACTATTCATAACTGTATAATCTTTGGTATTACTATACACAATCGCACGTGCTCAGGGCAGTTTGCAACCTTATAGACACGTTCGCGCTAAAAGTAGTTCTCAAATGATTTCCTGAAAATCTCATAGATTAGTTTTATTAGAACACCAAATTTGTGTTTATCTATCGGGATAAATAATTGGAGTGAAATAGAATCGCCTCTTTTTACTCTCAATGGTCTTCTGATCATGTTGAATTTTGATTGGTAGAATCAATGGAATGTGGAGCCGAAGTCACGTGACCAACCTGTGTCAGAGACACTATGATCTCTGTGTTCAGAATGCCTGTTGACGCCTGACGTTGAGGCTGCTGCGGCAGATGTACGGCGGAAGAAGTGATGGACCGGAAGTTGTGAGGCTCGATGGGATGTTGCCTCTTAATAATAATACTAATAATAATGTGTGGATTTATAAAGCGCCTTACCAATGAGTTAAGACATGTTCAAGGCGCATACACTTATTTTCCTGTTGACGCCTGGCTGACCTACAGGTCCAACCGGATACAGTCATTCTGTAGACCTTCCCTAGTGGCTAATAGTTTACTCTGGCCACAGCAGTAATTATGGGCAGAGCTGGCCTCTCTCTCTCTCTCTCTCTCTCTCTCTCTCTCTCTCTCTCACACGTTTGTGTGCGTGTGAATGTGTGTGCACGTGTGAATATGTGTGTGTGTGTGTGTGTGTGTGTGTGTGTGTGTGTGTGTGTGTGTGTGTGTGTTCGTAGGCACTTGCGCACGTCTACAATTTTATCTTGCAAATCCCCCTCTTTCTGCCCAAATCTCTCTTTCCCCCAATGCTGCTACTCAAATGTTTTGCTCCAAGTCATAGCTGCAAAGCATCAGGTCGTCGGTTTCATCAGACAGTGGTGTTTAGAAACAAGTATATTTCATGCACATATCCTTGCACATATCCTTGCACATATCCTTGCAACAGATGATATCCGTACTCCAAGTCTGCTGGATTTGTCGTCATCAACGATGATATTGCAGACTACCTGTTCATGCATGATTTATTTCTATCACACTGTTATTTCATGCAGTTTATTAATGGTCCATAAGGCACGCAGTGCACGTTAACAATGTCCTTGCTGCCTGTGGTTCTTGTGTTCTGGCACCAGTGTCGTCATATACAAGATCTGCCATTGACTGAGACATTCCACTTGCAGCCTTCAAGTGCGACCGTGTGCACAGAAAAGTGCCTAAGAAAATCATGCTGTGTTTAGTCCCAGACTTTGGTCAATGTTTACGGAAGAGACGGTTGACTCTCGCTGGAAAGAGGTGGCATGGCAACAAGAAAAGGTGAACAATGTGAGGAAAAACACCCATATGTTTCATAGCATACACGTGCTGCTTTGAAATAGCAGCAGAATGGAAATTCCATTGACACCAGTCTACGATTGGTCCCAACCTGGCATCTCAAGTGCTTTTCCACCCTCTTCTTTTGACATCGATCTGGTCATAGATGATGATGGTGATGATGGTGATGGTGGTGGTGGTGGTGATGATGGTGGTGGTGATGATGATGATGATGGTGATGATGATGATGATGATGATGGTACAGACTGAGGTGCCGGGGTCGGTCGAAATACTGCTTGAAAAATAAAGAACCGTGGACAGCAACCGACAAAGTATTCTTTCGCGAGTACAGATGGCCCTGAAAAGGGCCGTTCGTAAGCGGACGTAGACCAAGGGGGGTAGAGCCTCCCGCCCAGGGATGTAGACCGCCGAGTCACAAGGACGTGGCGGCTCTGTCTCTGTGGCACTGGCAGGGCTCCGTCCCTGCTGGCAGGTATACGTCGTGAAGTACTCTCTTGGCAAGCTTTCGGAAATCTTCCTTCATCAGGCCAAGTGTGTGAGAGGCTGGCGGGGACGGGTTAAATAGGGGATGGTACGCCGGTGTTAACACCAAGACCCAGAGACCTCATGCGACGCACGTGCAAGTCGTGAGAAGGTCACTTGTAGTGAGTGCGCCATGAACCCGAGATCTCTGTTGAGTCCGGCGTGGTGCGTGCTGAACAGTCTGATGAACTTCTGTTCAGCGACCCTGCGTCGTCGAGTGTCGTGCAATCCACCCGCTAGCACGCTAACCATCATATCTTCTGCTGAGTGGCCCGGCAAACTAAAGTGCTCCGCCACTGGTAGAGGTGACTGGCTCCTGATGGTCGCCCTGTGTCCATTCATGCGCTGGCGCAGTGTCTGTCCTGTCTCTCCGACAGAACAGACACTGATGATGATGATGGTGATGGTGATGATGATGATGGTGGTGATGATGATGATGATGATGATGATGATGATGATGATGATGATGATGATGATGATGATGATGATGATGATGATGATGATGATGATGATGATGATGATGATGGTGGTGATGGTGGTGGTGATGATGATGGTGGTGATGATGATGATGATGATGATGATGATGATGATGGTGGTGATGATGATGATGATGATGATGATGATGATGATGATGATGATGATGATGATGATGATGATGATGATGATGATGATGATGATGATGATGATTTACTGTTGTTGCTACTGCCTCCTTCAGGTGAAATGTTCACACCGTCCATCATCGGAACATACTTGATACAAATGCATCCAATCAACGTGCTGGCCGATCGATTTGTGACTGACCTCTCTCAGCACACGCCACAACATATGGCTGGGCACAAGCAGAGATCTGGGTGAGCTACCCACCATCGGATGTGCTGCTCTCCAGTTTCAAGTGTCGTCTGCTTTTACAGCAGTGCAGTCAGCAGTGTTGATGGCGGCTGGCTCCGGCAGCCTTTTGTGGTTCGGGAAGTCATCCCTCTATAGGCCACCTCTAGAATAACTAACCACTGACGGCTAGCTGTTGCTATACTGAAACTTCCTCTCAGCGTGATGAGTTCTGTATTGTGAATCACTGTGTTGTTTTTGTGTGTTTGCTAGGTCTGCAAACGATTTCATTTAAGTGAGAGATATACAATTTCAGGCGAGAAGACTGACGTACGTGTTCTGAATATGTTGCACCAGTTGCAGGATCAACGATTACTCCTGGCGTTTACTTCACCTTCGGATGAGTGGTCTGAGATCTCGACTGTGAGAATCACTTCAAGCAGAAATTTCTGCTTCTAGCCAGTATCACAAGTACTTGACTCTGCCATGATGTGACCCCAATACTGAGATAAGAGCCAAACGTGGGACAAGGTTCAACATGCAGGAAGCAAACTTGCACAGGCCTGCATTGTTATCTCGCTGCTGACAGGGAAGAAAAACGAGTTTCAGGTTTGATGATTTAAACATGTCAGAGTCCCTAGTATTACAGGAATTCTGCTGTTGAACTGAGGTCGGTTCGATCAGGCTAAGATAAGAAGACATTTTAGGCACCGAAGGTAAAAGTCTAGCACTTTGCACAAAGACTGAAGCGTATTCGTGGAGATTCCAAATTTGGGGGGGGGGGGGGGGGGGGGGGGGGGGAGGGGGGAAGGGGGGGGGGACATGAGACAGGGTTTTTGCCCAGTGCACAACCAAGTTGAATACATTTATTGAACTTGTACAAAAACATCACACAATGCCTGCACGGCCCATAGCTTCACAAGTCCAACATCAGTGCCATGTGCATTCAGGAAAAGGTCAAGTCACGTGTCACACTTGTCACACAGCATGATACGGATCCAGCTCTGTGTGAATTGATACTCAGGGCCGCTCATGATGAAGATGGGGAAGGATATGACTAGTTCTAGCTGATGATGAGGCGCATCCGATGGCAACTGCTGCAGCTGAACCTCCGTTGAAAGCGCTGCCCTTTGTGACAGCAAGCATCGGCAATAGTAACGCCAGCATTCAGTATTAGGTACAAGGAACTAACAAACCTCACGGGTCTTTCGTTGCTCTGAGAGAAGGGGTCATGCAGATCTATCAAATACATCCTGCAGATCTTAACACTGTTCATGGATGATCGTAATACTGCAAGTTTTCCACGCGAACATCTACTGTAGTTTTGCGTAGATATGCGACTGTTTAGTCAAGGTGACAAATTGATTTTTTTCAAAGTAGGCTGACATGGCCACTTCATCACACATGGCCAAATCGATTGTGGGCTGTCCAGCTGTTTAGTCCATCGATCTGCCACTCCGTCCCGCCACTTCCCAAAGGGAGTGGAGAATCAGAAACTCACGTCTGGTGGAGGTTTCCAAGCTGTTCCAAGGGGGGAAAACGCGCATCGAGAAGCTTCTCCCTTGCAACCCTATACGTCCTTGTGTGGCTGTTATGCCTAAAATGTATGCATCCCTATATGTCCTTGTGTGGCTGTTATGCCTAAAATGTATGCATCCCTATGTGTCCTTGTGTGGCTGTTAAGCCTAAAATGTATGCATCCCTATGTGTCCTTGTGTGCCTGTTATGCCTAAAATGTATGCATCCCTATGTGTCCTTGTGCGCCTGTTATGCCTAAAATGTATGCATCCCTATGTGTCCTTGTGTGCCTGTTATGCCTAAAATGTATGCATCCCTATGTGTCCTTGTGTGCCTGTTATGCCTAAAAGTATGCATCCCTGTGTCCTTGTGTGCCTGTTATGCCTAAAATGTATGCATCCCTATGTGTCCTTGTGTGCCTGTTGTGCCTAAAATGTATGCATCCCTATGTGTCCTTGTGTGCCTGTTATGCCTAAAATGTATGCATCCCTATGTGTCCTTGTGCGCCTGTTATGCCTAAAATGTATGCATCCCTATGTGTCCTTGTGTGCCTGTTATGCCTAAAATGTATGCATCCCTATGTGTCCTTGTGTGCCTGTTATGCCTAAAAGTATGCATCCCTATGTGTCCTTGTGTGCCTGTTATGCCTAAAATGTATGCATCCCTATGTGTCCTTGTGCGCCTGTTATGCCTAAAATGTATGCATCCCTATGTGTCCTTGTGCGCCTGTTATGCCTAAAATGTATGCATCCCTATGTGTCCTTGTGCGCCTGTTATGCCTAAAATGTATGCATTCAATGACAATCGTATGATACGCACTCGTCCGCATCTGCGCAAGTGCGTGCGTGAGTGCGTGCCTACGTGCGTGCTTCGTGCGCCAGCGCATTTCTGTGCTTGTGTGCAATAGATGCAAGGGAGGAGTCCTACTGGAAGTGGAAGGAGAGGGCTGAGTAGGACGAGCAGAATGCATTTGCCTATGTCCTCTTGGCTGAAAACTTGCACATGGATCTTCGTTTTTACCTGTATGATGGACGAGGCAGAAAGGTAGAATGACTCCATGAAGAAAACTCATAATCAAAGAATACATACTTTCTGCAGTGTTCTTGCTGAAATACTTTAAAGTCTTTGTCTTTAAGAATAAGCAGACACATTCCCCAATAGTTGCCTTCCATCGAAGTATTTCGTATGGCATGGCACTTTATCGTGTCTAATTGTTTCGCACCGTCCCGCATCACACTCTCCGTTGTACGTCGCTACATGTCTGTGGTAGGACTTCAAAGGAATGGACGCATTGAGCTTGGGTAAAATTCCTGTGGCAAAATGACTCGCTAATTTCAGGAGCACTTCATCAAGAGGCAGTTGTAAGTTGACAACAGGATTCCAACTATTGACATTGTTTCCGGATTACATCTCTCTCTCTCTCTCTCTCTCTCTCTCTATTCTATCTATCTATCTATCTATCTATCTATCTATCTATCTATCTATCTATCTATCTATCCATCCATCCATCCATCCATCCATCCATCCATCCATCCATCCATCCATCCATCCATCCATCCATCCATCCATCCATCCATCCATCCATCCATCCATCCATCCATCCATCCATCCATCCATCCATCCATCCATCCATCCATCCATCCATCCATCCATCCATCCATCCATCTATCTATCTATCTATCTATCTATCTATCTATCTATCTATCTATCTATCTATCTATCTCTCTCTCTCTCTCTCACGCTCTCTCTCCCCACGTGTGTGTGTGTGTGTGTGTGCGTGTGTGTGTTTCACCTCTGTGCATACGTTGTTCTTATGTAAGTTTTTCTGCCCACGTTCATTTGTCCGTTCGCATATGAATGAGTACCACGCATCCCTAACATTCAGGATGCATGCAATAATTCTATGAAGCAATCTCTTTAATACCCAACATGCTCAGCGCTCCGCCAATGTTGAAGATGGTGCTAGCCAGACCTGCAGTAGGACACTAGTAACTCCAGTAATTATTCAGTGGCATGAATTCACGCGTGACTTTCTGGCAAAGGGTTTCAAACACTGAGCAACTGTGTAGCTTAAGGGTTTCAACAGTCTTATCCGTAAGCTCCAAAGCAAACGTGCCAGATGTACACAGTAAACATCGCATACTTAGAGTTATAGCACAATCCTTCTTAGCCTTGTTCAGGAGTTGAGTCAGAAAACGTTGTCTGGGCCTGCGTGCTTGCTTTTCTTCACTTTCTTACACAAAACAAAACAAAACAAAATAAAACAATTCAAATGTTCATATTAAATTAATTCACCTAAGTGGGCATTTACAAAAAAAAGCCAGCCACTGCCAAGAGATTGGATGGTCACAATTTTCCTTAAGATTTAAGGCAGCTCAATTAACAAAGACAAACAACTTGTGTGGACATGTATATGCTCACGTTTGTGTGCATTAACTTCTAGTGTATCGGGGCTGATTCAATAGCCACACGAGTGGTCTTTGTTCACATCCTACGCAGTATTCGGTTTCAGTAGGTCTCGTTAATACCAAAAGGCAGTTGAGTTTAATGTCCTGGGGATCGTCAGGACCCAGTTGATGGTTTTACTTTACATTTACTTCCAGGCTTTCAAGGTAATAATCGCCAATGCAACAGTTGTGCTGGAAAGACGAACAGACCACCTGCACGACGTAGTAGATTTGAAAGCCACACAGGGCGATTATGATCAACTCTACCAATTAGTCTGACCAGTTATGGTGTCCTTCACGGATCCTGCTCGAGTGTCATGAGTTTTCGGGGACCCATGTCCGCTGCGCTTGAAAATCAAGCTGCCAGCTCATTTTAAAAGTACAATTTTAACACCATATTTAAGCACAGTAACATTAACAGGAATATCAAAATAGGCTAGAATTAATCTTTTTAAGTCTCTTTCGTATGAACATAAATGTACTTCTAACAAACACAACCTGAATTCAAAGCATTAAATTATTGTCGCCGCGCACCACTGAGAATGTTCGTTCAAAGTCTGTAAGACTCAGTATTATTCCTATGAATTCTCCCATACTCGTTATTCCCTATGTCTCAGCGGGGAAGTCCTGGCTGCGCAAAAACTGGGATGTGCAACGACTTGCCTTTGTGGAGTAGGTTTTTGCAGATATGCACTAGGTAGGCCGCTGAACATGTGCAGGCACGAACAGAATGAATGGACCGTCTTAGCGTGGCTCGAAGCCATTTTCAAATGTCGCTTGTGATATCCTCGAAATGTAAGCTGTGATGTATCAAGTCCCTGTAGCACTAGACACCGCCACAGGAGTATAAAAAGGATTCGTGGCGTTACCTAGTTGAACTACACTGCTATTGGATAAACACGTATCTTCTTGTTCATTACACTTTCTTGTAGTTTTGTCAGCTGCCTGCCTGCCTGCCTGCCTGCCTGTCTGTCTCTCTCAGCCCACTTACATCCCCCACCCTCTCTTTTTCTGTCTCACACACACACACACACACACACACACACACACACACATACACACACACACACACACACACACACACACACACGCGCTAGCAAACACACACACACCAAAACACATACACAATACAACCATTCATGCTGCCAACTTGATACTTTATGGGTGGAGTATGAAAAAAAAAATGGAACCAGTTTTGCCAGGTCGGCTAGATGCACGATAAAGGCAGACTGGCTAGCGTCTGATAAAGATGTCTATTTTGAGCCTGTCGTGCTACAGCAGCTCAGGCGAAGATTATGGCCGCAAGGAAACGCGGCTTTTTAGTCATGCAGACCTGGCGTGAGTGACAAGAAGTGGAGGCCAGAGCTGAACTTGAACTTTGGACAACGGCACAGAGAAACCGGATACTGACTTGTGCTGGCTTTAAAAGGGTTAAGAAAGGAAATGCATCGCACTGGGATTAAAGGTGATCGCAGTTAGCATATAAAAGTGTGGAGTCGAATCGTACGTCTGCCTGCCTGCCTGATCAACTCACTCTCTCTCTCTCTCTCTCTCTCTCTCTCTCTCTCTCTCTCTCTCTCTCTCTCTCTCCCAAGGAATTCAGAGCCGTGGGTAAGCCCCATACTTCTCGCAATGTTCCATTTGATAAATATCATATTTCAAATGTCGCGAATGTTGAATTTGAGTCTACTCTTGCTGCTGCTGCACGGAATGCACGAGCTACAACACCCACACCCACTGATCAGAACGCCGCTGTGACCTCTGACCTTCCCGACGAACACACTGACTTGATCAAAGGAAATGAAGAGGATCTTCCCAGCCAGATACCAACAACTGATCCTGAAAACAAGAAAACTTGCTCCCTGCTGTTATCGACATCCAGAGAGACAACGACTGAGGACATCGGGGCGGCTATCAACAACTTCATGAAAGAGCTAAGAGAAGGCGTGTCACAATGCAAGCAGAACGTGATGGAAACGAGACGTGACACAGCTGCTGCCTCTATTCCACGTTGTGAAGGAGACGCACTCGATGAGCCTCTGAAACCACACAGATCTCCCTCTGCACCACCACCAGCTACAGATCCCGCCGACGAAGCCGACGGTTCCAAGTCTGAGACTCCTACAGCCTCAACAGTTCGTTTTCGCCTACGATCACCAACACGACATCATGGCAGGGCTGATGACGTCGGCAGACCGAGAAGGCGGAGCGAGTGTGTAGCCTCCAGACAGCAATCTGCACGGACTTCACGAAAGTGATCTGCAGATAGACTTTTCGCGTTCGTCTACGCGCCGCGCCCCACTTCCCATTACTGGTGACCAGTACTGATGAAATGTATTTTATGTTTCGTGCCAAACGCGCTCTCTACCCTTTTGTAATGGGCCGGACTGGCCTATACAATAAACTTTCAGTTCAGTTCAGTTCTCTCTCTCTCTCTCTCTCTCTCTCTCTCTCTCTCTCTCTCTCTCTCTCTCTCACACACACACACACACACACACACACACACACACACACACACACACACACACACAATACGTCCATTGGCTATGTACATGTACTATGCATTTAAGCAAAGACAAGATGCTGTACAGATTGCTGCTGCAAATGATTCAATGTTGTAGTTGTGATAGGCCCGTGGCCTAACAAATAAACCGTTCGCGCTCTCTCTCTCTCTCTCTCTCTCTCTCTCTCTCTCTCTCTCTCTCTCTCTCTCTCTCTCTCTCTCTCTCTCGGTTTTTTTGCAGTGTGTGTGTGTGTGTGTGTGTGTGTGTGTGTGTGTGTGTGTGAGTGTGTGTGTGTGTGTGTGAGTGTGTGTGAGTGTGTGTAGTGTGTGTGTGTGTGTGTGTGTGTGTGTGTGTGTGTGTGTGTGTGTGTGTGTGTGTGAGTGTGTGTGTGAGCGTGTGTGTGTGTGTGCGTGCAGTGGGAAACATACATTCAACTGAATCAACAAGCTAGCGGAAGTGGATAGTGGAAAGCTTGTTTCTAGAGATCGTACTTCCGACAGGGAGGAAAAGCATTCAATTGCACACACAGTAATGAATGCTGCTTACTAACAAGTCATCCAATACGCATACGAATACACGGACACACGCACTCATATACACTCCACATTTATGCACACAAGCACACGCACACACACACACGCACTATTACACAAACGCAAGCACGCACACACGCGCACACATTCATTGCACACATATGCACCAATTCTAGCACAAAATGTTGAGTTAGCTGGAATGATCCCTGGGGCGGGTTTCAAAATGCGAAGATCTCGGTAGATCTACGTAGATCTCGCCGAATGGGCAGTTTCATTCTTTGCTTGCTATCGAGCCAATCGTAGACGAGCGTAGATTGAGCGAGGCAGCTTGAGAGGTGCCTAGCTTTTAAGATTCGAGACAAAAGTTCGTCGTGGATGCGTTGACCTGCATTCGATGTGTAAACTGTAGGAGGTTTCACGATCTATTAATGCATTCAACATACACCTTTGATAAATTAATGCTGTGCATGGCTTCTATTTTCTTTGGATGCGTTGCTAGTATCTCGAAATAGAGCGTTTTCTGAATGAACCGGCAACACGTCGGCCATTGAAATGTGGCCAGTTCACCTCTTGTCGTGACGTCTACGCATGCGCATTACTTCGTCACGTTGGGTAGTTTCTTTTTTAGCTAGCTCTTACTGCGAAGCAAGATCTTGCGACCAAGATCGACTACCTATTTTGAAACCCGCCCCTGGACGCGGTCACACAGTTCTCGCGAAGCGTTGCAGACGACAGCAACCACAAATCTTGGCCACATACTGCGCTCAGCACCACCAGGCGTAGCGAGTGAGTCGACACCACTCTCGATCATTCTCTCCCATTCTGTCTGTCCTCCCCTCTACCCCTGCACACAGCTAGACCTTCTGACTTACCTGCGGTGCGGGCGACGCCATCTTGAGGTATGAGGTCGTGGAGAGAATGAGACGACAGACAAACGTTCTCCACCCACGATAACACCAGTGTACTCGCACCTCCGCTCCGCGATATCTCGCGATCCTCAGTTGACCTGGGGCGTGCTCGCTTGCTAACTTCCGCTCCCCTCTCCTGTTGTAAGGCAAACCCCTCACCCTTCTACATGTATTTATAGCACACATGGACGAGTCCATGTTGAATGAGGAAAGGAGGGGTGTAGGGTTGTTCTTGCGAAATCGCAGGTGTAAACCAATCTGCGATGCAGGGACAAACCTACAATCGAGGAAGTTCCCGACAAATCGGGTGCAGGAGACAAAATCTTCAGTCAGGGAGATGAAAAAGGAGACACCCGCAAAATCAACAGTGCGTGGGCTGAGGCACTGCAACAGTTCTACAGGAAAACATTGCTTCAGATCGGAAAAGGATTGCTCAATGACTCTCACACTTCTCAATGCTGAAGACAAACGTACGTCCTTTGTTAATCACTACACTACACTGATATACCCTCACTTCTTACTGCAGGCTACAACTAGCCTCTAGATTAATTGCCCGTGCAATAAACATATCCCCGCAACTCTCCACACGAAGAGAGAAATTCCTTATCCAAGAAAAGAAAAAGAAGAGAAAAAAAACAATCTGCATGTCCAGGCAAATTAATTACCGAGTGGTGTTGATGACGTCATTGAAACTTGTATGAGATCCCATACGTGTCTATCAGAAATTAATAGTCCTCATTTACAAAGCGCGTCACTTTTTGTTTCAAATATACATGACTACCTGTCACTCCAGATTGTGTATATACGACTTTCTTCTCCTTTGAATGTAGAACTTCATACATACATATAATCATGAAAGTGAAGACAACAAGGACTGCATGATTGAGGGCAGTACAGTGGGACATGGAGATACTTGATATTTTAAAGAATCATAGACTCTACTTCTCCATTTCAAAAAGTTGAAAGCAAATTAATGAACATTGTTAGGGCTGGAGGGTGTGTGCGAATGATCATGTTTAGCTATTCACGTAGGTGTTGTGTGTGTGCCGATTTTCAAAGATCGAAATATTGGATGGGTGGATGGGTGGATGGATGGATGGATGGATGGATGGATGGACGGACGGACGGACGGACGGACGGACGGATGGATGGATGGATGGACGGACAGACGGACAGACGGACGGATGGATGGGTGGATGGATGGATGGATGGATGGACGGACGGACGGACGGACGGACGGATGGATGGATGGATGGATGGATGGACGGACGGATGGATGGATGGAAAGAAGGATGGAAAGAAGAATGGATATCGAAGGATCGATCAAAATATGCTTATATCGTAGCGGCAGAATTGTGTCCACCTACTTGCCCTAATAGCGGCATACACTTGCTCGATTTGTAACTTCTGTCACTTCTACTATTCATCTGTTAGTTGTTGGATGTCCTGACGCCTAAATATGAATTTCTTGTCCAATTTTACTTCATTGAAGGCTTGTTCAGGAGCTGCAGCGATTCAAAGCGCTGCTCAGCGCTGCATGTGAGTCACTCCTGAACGGCAATTTTGGGGCGTGATTCACTCAGCGCTGAGCAGCGCTGTGAATCACCAATCCGACGTGCTTCAGATGATTTTGCATCACATTCAAAATGGCGTCTTCGATCTCGCACTGGCCGTCGATGCGTAAAATAACCCTCAGAAACATCATTTTGGGACTGGAACGGACTTTATTTGCCCCAAGCGCTCTGTATGTGCGAGTAATGGCAAGTAAGGATGACACAGTAGTGGACTTTATTCATGCAGAATACATTTAAACGTGCATAAACGATGTCTGTGGCAAAGAAAACACTTTCTTCGCGTCTATCAACACAACATGGGGCGCAGAAGATTTACCTCCCCTTTAACAAGTGAAGCGCTGCACAAAATCTGAGGCGTTCAGGAGTGGCAAAGAGCGCTCAATTGCCAACATGAAGCGCTCATGCAGAGCTGAGTACTCCTGACCAAGCCTTGAGTCTTTCTAATGTGTCCGTGCAGTTTATTTTGAAAACCCTGTTGTCGTCACGAGAGGCGCAGCTGACTCGATCGCATTTGAGGAAAATCAAGCACCGCCCGCGTTGAACAGTTGGACGGAGTGCGGAGTGAGTAGATTTTGGATGCAACAATACACCAGAAAATTGTTTTCTCCTTTTGTTTGTGGGGAACTGGTTGCCTGTGGAGCAGTAAATCGAAAGGGATACTGCACAGGGCCGGATCAAAGTTTTTTGAGGGGGGGTGCTTAAAATTGTTTTAGGGTCTTCTCATCGAAGTGGCGAAGCCACGAGTGCGTGCCTGCGAAGCAGGCACGCCCCTCTAGGGGTGTCCGGGGGCATGCCCCCCCGGAAAATTTTGAGAAAAATGGTGCAAATCTGTGCAATCTGGTGCATTTTGGCAGTGTTTTGGGAGGTCATTCAAAGGCAAGAAATTTATATAATGTATAACCAATCAGATCTGAAAACGTCTTGTCTTTGGATTTTTGTTGTTGTCATATTTTTTTTTTTTTGAGGCGAGGGGGGAACAGGGTGTACATGGCATGTACACATTAAAATTTACTTTCCCTTGCTCAAAGAAAAATACAATGTATTACTCAAAAGAACAAACAAAATATCCTACTCACCAAGTATGCTTGATCCCAAACAATCATCCACACATGAGACAAAAGCACGTCCAGACAAGAGCTCAAAAGCTTGTGCTCTGTGGATAGGAGTTTACTTTGCTGACAACGCGGAAACCCATGCTCGGGGAGTGGCACCAGAGAATAAATCCTATGGCAGTGCGGTCATTTCCAAGAGTTTTTGTTTGGTCACAGATTCTTCCTGTCTCTGCCCGGGTTTGATTTGTCTGTGCGAGTAGCAAAAGGAAGGCATCTTAATTATAGCAGCACCCCCCCCCCCTCCCTCCCCAGCTACCTTGGCTGCCAAGTAGAGTGTGCTTATACCAAGTGGAGAGTAGTACAGCATCTGGGCCCAGCATCTTTTAGCCCCCCCCCCCCCCCCTCCTTCCCAAGCTTTTTACTAACTATACTGTCTCTGCTACCAAGCAAAGTGTGCCGATATCCGATGAGGTGGGAAGTAGATCAACATATTTGAGCAACCACCCCCCCCCCCCTCCCTCCTTCCCCCAACTCCCGGCTGCCACGGAGGTTTTTTTGTTTGTTTTTTTTTTGGGGGGGGGGGGTGCTCGAGCACCCCCAGCACCCCCCCTAGATCCGGCCCTGCTGCAATGACCATGATCACAATGAGCACGATGTTATGGGGGAAGTTGGAAAAGACATCTATCAATCAACACACTCAGACTAGTGTTGTACACGTGGTCTGGTAATATCGTTGTTGCCTTCGATGCGGGTGTCCCGGTTTCCATTTCTGATCGATGCCTCAGCTCTCCTTGAACTGTTTTGCCAACACAAATAAACTGTGTGTTCTTTCAACAAAACTTGCCACGTGTGTGGAGGCCTTTAATGAACACTTATTAAGACAACCACACATTTCGAGGGTAGAAAATTTACGATATAGAGATGTAGTTTTCGATTCCTGATTTCTGCATGTGTATTTTAAGCGACCAGAACGACACCATTCTATGAACCCGAGTCAGTATTGACTCTGGCACAGTTCCCAATGAATGAGTAATAGACTTGACCCTTCACGTTACAGTATTGCGCCAAAAATAGTTCGTTCTGATATTATTTTTCTATCCACTTTTTACAGAAATCATTCAGATGTCAAAACTTGTTTCCATTTCAATGCAAACATTATATTTTATCGAATAAACGCTTGTTTATTGCTTCAGCAAGAGTAAGTTATGAGTTTTGTGCGAAATAGTCTTAGAACTACTTTAACGGTGTATGTCAGGGAGCAGATCGGCTATCTCACAAGCCTCTTGTGTGACCTCTATTTGCATAAATGGGACGAAAACCTTCCATCACGTGATATCAACTGTGCTAGAGATAATTTCCCCGGTAGGCGAAGACTCTAATGAACTAGAATGGAACGACACATCATGGAATATCATAGCTTCGTGAATGGAGCATATTCTCTGGCTGTATCAGTTTCACTTTCACAGACAACTGCATTTCCAGGAAATGAAGGCTTCACATTGACGACGGAATTCTGGGAAACATGATTTCGTTCCTTGTAAGAAATGGATGCTGTTTAATATGAGTAATAACAACGTAAGCCTCTGTCACTCTTAGATGATGATGATGATGATGATGATAATGATGATGATGATGATGATAATGATGATGATGATGATGATGATGATGATGATGATAATGGTGTGGAGGAGGAGGAGGAGGAGGAGGAGGAGGAGGAGGAGGATAAAGAAGGAGGAGAAGAATGGAGGAGGATAGATGAGGATGGAGGAGGATAGAGGAGGATGGAGGAGGAGGATGGAGGAGCATGGAGGAGGATGGAGGAGCATGCATGGATGATGATGGATGACGATGGATGATGATGGATGACGACGACGACGATGTCGACAACGATGATGATGATGATGATGATGATGATGATGATGATGATGATGATGATGATGATGATGATGATGATGATCTCAAAATAATTTTTGTGGGAAATCTCTGTACAATGACGTGCAACTGTGACATTCAGGATGAACAAAAACAACCCACCTGCGAAATAGCTCGTACAGCAGCAAATCCGTCGATTGTCGGGAGAGATTTCCCACCACAATAAAAAAACCAACAACCACGTGCAAACAGCGGAGTCTATTGCAAATAGCAACAAGGCAGGTACATCTCTTATAATTTTGCCGTCTCTTTTGCACGGGCCAATTTTTTGCACGCTTCGTAATTTCCAGAATGAATAGAAACAACCCACCTGCAAAAATAGCTCATACTGCAGCTAATTCGTCGCTTATTGGAAGAGATTTCCCACAAACACACGCACGATAGCGGAATGTATATGAAAAGCAACATGGAGATGACTCTGATGACTTCCGTCGACTTTTTTTGCACAATACATGCATAACAAACTATCTTTACAGCCATCGGTTCGACTGTGCATGCCCAACATAATGTACGTAAACGTAGCCACCAAAACTCGGTATAGGGCAGCTGTAAAACGTAGCCACTGCCTTAAAAATGTATATAAATATAAATCCATTCATTTGCAGCCCTCATCATCAAGAGGTCGTAGTGGTCAGAGTGCGAGATCACAATACCCATGGCACACCAAAGTAGCGAGTTATT
Organism: Theodoxus fluviatilis; assembly: GCA_034096865.1. NCBI lineage: Eukaryota > Metazoa > Mollusca > Gastropoda > Cycloneritida > Neritidae > Theodoxus > Theodoxus fluviatilis. Next base: position 87,238 of record JAWQFJ010003142.1, on the reverse strand, counting down.
TTCATTAGTGTTAGAAATACATTTATATCTGACAAATAATGTGTGCTGAGCTGCGTAGGCAAGTGGTTACAGCCGCGGACTGACACTTCGACTATCGGGGATCGATCCTCCGTCGACGTTTTCTCACATCTGCATGATCATCAAAGTAAGCAAATAAGGCGACAGAATACGGCTTTTCGTCAAACACTCTCTCTCTCTCTTTGTTATTCCTTTGAAAAATAGACTAGCTAACGTTTATTTGATTTGGACGTAGTTTCACTTTCAGTCCTAAAATAAAACCATGACGCCAGCGAGCGGAATCCATTACCGAGTCCGAGGCCAGCCACGGTTGTCGGATTCTCTGAGGAGGTAAGGTCGTTTCTCTAAATGTGTTTTCGATTAGCCAATCAAAATCATCGTATCGATACCAATGAAAATCGAGTATTTCATCATGTAAGATTTGTCTTCTTCTCCGGTGCTGTAGGGGGGCGCCACTGTATCTGCCGCCCGCCTCGTCTAGATACGTTTTCGAATGGAGTGTCTCGTTACTATACATAGATTTGTTATGAGAAGTGTTGGCGTAACCTTAACGACGTAGGAGCATCGCAGTGAAGTAACAAGTGTGCGGTTTAAGGAATAGTTTGAGGAGAAACGCAACCGACACCGGAGTACTGTCACGGTTCTGTGAGAATATTGAGTCTTTCGTCCTTCATGTGTAGCTTTCTATAATCAGCAGGGCGGGACAGAATGCAGTATGGCAGGGTGGTGCGCACGGCACTGTGCAATAGCGTCGTTAGGACTCGATCGATGACCTACTTTCTGAGTGTATTTTGCACTCCTACATTACGGTTAAACTGGCCCTAGAAAAAGGACTGAGTCAGTGTGCAGGACTTCACCATTCCTTGTGCCACACTTCATAAGCAGGCCTGTGGATTGTTTCACGACTGGTACGACAATTACGTTCATCGTCTGTGTCTATTATTAATCAGCTCTGATGAGTCTGATGGCTTGGCGTAGTTCCTCATACTTGTATACATGTACGTGCGGTGTTCGAAACTGGGGCCCTGGCTATCATTGATGAGGTTAGAATACTCAGGTACGGTACGATATCATTAAAACAATTCGTGTGTCAACAAAACTCCCAAGTCTCAGAAACTACCGTTAGAGTTGCTGTGAGACCCGTTCGAACACACGGCTTGATTCAGCGTTCGAGTAATATTATAAGCAGTTCCGGGTCAGATTAAACATCCTGAATGAAATCTGCGACTCTGACTTCGACTTGGGAAATAGCGAAGGGAAAATTCAGTGAGACAAAAAGGATTCCCCATGTGTGATGTTTGTGTATTTTAAAATAATAACAATAATAATCATAATCATTATAATCATCATCATCAGCAGCAGCAGCAGCAGCACCACATGGGTAGCAGCACATCATCAGATTAACATTGAATTTAACACCTTGTAACCTCGAGACGAAGGTAAACAGAGACAAAAAACATAGGACAAAGTGTGGACCAGGAAGGCGATACATCAACTACTGCTGCAGCAGCAGCAGCAATGTTGGTGATGGTACAGCAGCGGCAGTAGTTGATGTATCGCCTTCCTGGTCCACACTTTGTCCTATGTTTTTTGTCTCTGTTTACCTTCGTCTCGAGGTTACAAGGTGTAAAATTCAATGTTAATCTGAGGATGTGCTGCTAGCCTTGTGTGTGTCTTTTATGAGTTTAGCTGTTGAGTGTTTCCCATGTGCCTGACTCAGGTGGTTGTCCATATGTGGGTGGCATGCAGCCTTCTATGGCCCCATATATTCTAATAAACCACATCCGCTTTGGTTATCACGTTTGGATCTTCAGTTGGAGGTCCTTGAATTTCTGGACTGTTATTTTCCCCTCATTTCGGTTTTCAGGGATGAATGTGCACAATCATTCATCCCATATTGTGAACTATTTTCATGCATTGTCTTCTCGCTTTTGTCTACTATGACCTGATCCATAAAAAAGTAGATGACATTATTAGAGCGAAACAGCACAAAATGCAAATAAAGAGTCTGATTTTGGGGGGTGGGGGTGGGGGTGGGGTGGGTCGAAATTGAGTTCTAGCTATTTCTAGCATCTGGGACCTTTCTGGCATCTCATAGAGTTTTGAATATAACCACAGCCTAAAAAGGTTTTTAATTCACAGTTTTACAGAAGTGATCCCCTTTCCGTGTGGTCTGAAAGGCACCCAATCTGCGTGGGTTGAATCGAAGATGTGAATCTTCCACGTCATCGTATCAGATGCACTTGACGTATCAGGTACACATGACGTATCAGATGCACATGACGTTATTCTGCCATCGTCAGTCTTGTCTAGGCCCATTCTGTAAACCAGAGTCACTTTTGCCGGTAGGCAAAATCTCTAGTTTACTAGAATGGTCTAGGCCTGCTCTGCCCCCTCATATTTGAACCTGCTGTAAACTAACTTGGTAAAACTCATTTGATCCCCGTTGCTATGAGCTTTTTATATTCACCTCCTCTGTCAACGTTAACGGCCGTTTTCTCAAAACGACTTATAATTATGCGAGTATTCTCTACCTTTTTTGTAGGTTTTCATAATACTCATAACTGAAAATCTTCAATTCCGACTTTCTGTACCTTATTGCTGGATTAAGTCACATATGATCTCTTCTGATGTCAAAGTTCCTCTACATGCCCGAAACTATTCTGTCCGTCACCAGCAGGGTGCTTAGCTCTGTGCTCGGATCTTTCTTTCAGTCACAAACGCAACTACTGCCAGATAATTCGTCCAAGTTTTGATGTATTATATGACGCCCTGTAGCCTTTGCATACAGTTCCATGCAAAATACTCGTCCTTGCTACTCCGTTGTGTGTTCTGACATATTTGTAGCTGTCAGGGATCATATACATTATCATCATCATTGTCATCTTAACAGTCTTAATGGTTACAGTAGTCGCAGTAGCAGTAGTAGTAGCAGTAGTAGTAGCAGTAGTAGCAGCAGTAGTAGTAGCAGTAGTAGTAGCAGTAGTAGACACAGATGGAGAGACAGTAGTGGTGGTGGTAGCAGTAGTAATAATAGTAGTAGCAGTTAAAATATGGAGTAGTAGTGGTGGGTGGTAGTCGTGGTGGTGGTAGTCGTGGTGGTGGTAGTAGTGGTGGTAGAAGTAGTAGTGGTAGTAGTGGTGGTAGTGGTGGTAGTGGTGGTGGTGGTAGTGGTGGTAATGGTGGTAGTAGTGGTGGTGGTGGTGGTGGTGGTAGTGGGAGTAGTGGTGGTAGTAGTGGTAGTAGTGGTGATGGTAGTTGTAGTGGTGGTGGTAGCTGTAGTAGTTATGGTAGATGTAGTAGTAGCAGCAGCAGTAGCAGTAGTAGTAGCAGCTAATAGATGGAATGGTAGTAGCAGCAGCAGCAGCAGCAGCAGTAGTAGTAGCAGCAGCAGCAGCAGCAGCAGCAGTAGTAGTAGCAGCAGCAGCAGCAGCAGCAGTAGTAGTAGCAGCAGCAGCAGCAGGAGAAGGAGGACGAGGAGATAGACGACGAGGAGGAGGAGATAAACGACGAGGAGGAGGACGAGGAGGAGGAGATAAACGACGAGGAGGAGGACGAGGAGGAGGAGATAAACGACGAGGAGGAGGACGAAGAAGAGGAGGACGACGAGGAAGATAGGAGGTGGAGTGTGGTAGCAGTTGGAGTGGTAGTAATGGTGTTGGTGGCAGTGGTGGAGAGGAGAAGGAGAAGAAGAAGTGTTAATAGTCGTAGGATTAGTAGAAGAGACAGAAATACTGAAGTGGTCGTGTTTCAAATGGAATAATGAGCCAACTCGGGGAAGGTTTTTTAAATCAAGAGAATATGTCATTGTGTATAATGCATTGGACCACAACGAACATGAAATAGATCAAACAGGTATCCAATCTCAAAATGTTGGCGAACGTGGGTACAGAATCAACGAGTCGTTCCTCCAAATGTTTTCAAATGGTGTAAAACGATATGTTGAATTATCACCAGAGCCTATAATTTCACTGTATCAGTATCGACAGGTATATTTCACTCACACTCACCGGAAGACTGAAGCGTCACAAGAAATAACACGCCTGTAATCGGCACTTTTCCAGTTCGTAGAGGAATGGGCACGCGACAGTTGCCGTCTCCGTTACAAGGGAGCTTATTCTGCTTCGCAGTCAACTGGCTTATCTCCCCTGACTTGCAGTCGAGAATATACATACTTCCAGAAAATGCATCGACATCGGTCCAATGTCTAGCATGGCTCAGTTTGGGATGGATTATTTCAACACAGGCTCTGTGTCAGACAAGTCCTGTTGTAAACACGGGTTTCCAATATTACCTCTATATTGCACCACAGCACATAGTAGCTGAGAGAGGTGATGCCCTCCATGCCCATTGTAATATATGTGAGGGACTTCCTCTAGCTGCCGAGCCATTACTCATAATGTCAGTCATTAGAAAAAAATTTAACTCAAGTTTTATTCACGAATGCATGTATAACATGATAACGATGTTGAAAATATACGAAGGAAAAAGGGAGGAGGATAAGTAGGAGAGTAGGGTGGGTGGGATTGTGAACGTTGTAGATCGGTTGAGGTCGTGATTGAGGTGAAGATACAAAGGAGAAAATATTTCACAACGAGCCTTTATTTTTTTAGCGAAATATGTTAGATGACTTTCATCTGCTTTACAAATTAAGAAGAATGTTTTTCGTCAATTTTACTTTCGGTACCAATGAAGACCATTACACGAGCACTGAATTTATCGAAAGTGCGACAATGCATAAATAAACCAAGTCAACAGATGACAACACAAGATCTATGTACCATTGAGTGTCAACAATGTATCCTAGAATGAACAGTATATTTACAACAAGAAAGAATCCAGAGTTCTCCCTCCCAGGGATTGAACCACGGCACTGCGCTTCGCACATACGCAGACGCTAAAGCTTGCTCGCCTACATCTGCCTGTCAAAAGACAGGCGAGAATGAGTATGACTGTATAAGGTGAACATCTATGACGCACCTCCCCCTCTGTGTGACTGTGAGGGTGTTGATTCAACGTCTGTGAAGCACCTTCCCCTCTCTGTGACTGTGAGAATGTTGGTTCAACGTCTATGACGCACCTCCCCCTCTGTGTGACTGTGAGAGTGTTGGTTCAACGTCTACGATGCACCTTCCCCTCTGTGTGACTGTGAGAGTGTTGGTTCAACGTCTATGACGGACCTTCCCCTCTGTGTGACTGTGAGAGTGTTGGTTCAACGTCTGTGATGCACCTTCCCCTCTGTGTGACTGTGAGAATGTTGGTTCAACGTCTTTGACGCACCTCCCCCTCTGTGTGACTGTGAGAGTGTTGGTTCAACGTCTATGATGCACCTTCCCCTCTGTGTGACTGTGAGAGTGTTGGTTCAACGTCTACGATGCACCTTTCCCTCTGTGTGACTGTGAGAGTGTTGGTTCAACGTCTATGATGCACCTCCCTCTCTGTGTGACTGTGTGAGTGTTGGTTCAACGTCTACGATGCACCTTCCCCTCTGTGTGACTGTGAGAGTGTTGGTTCAACGTCTAAGACGCACCTCCCCCTCTGTGTGACTGTGAGAGTGTTGGTTCAACGTCTATGATGCACCTCCCTCTCTGTGTGACTGTGTGAGTGTTGGTTCAACGTCTACGATGCACCTTCCCCTCTGTGTGACTGTGAGAGTGTTGGTTCAACGTCTATGACGGACCTTCCCCTCTGTGTGACTGTGAGAGTGTTGGTTCAACGTCTATGACGGACCTTTCCCTCTGTGTGACTGTGAGAGTGTTGGTTCAACGTCTATGATGGACCTTTCCCTCTGTGTGACTGTGAGAGTGTTGGTTCAACGTCTATGACGGACCTTTCCCTCTGTGTGACTGTGAGGGTGTTGGTTCAACGTCTATGATGCACCTTCCCCTCTGTGTGACTGTGAGGGTGTTGGTTCAACGTCTATGACGGACCTTTCCCTCTGTGTGACTGTGAGGGTGTTGGTTCAACGTCTATGATGCACCTTCCCCTCTGTGTGACTGTGAGAGTGTTGGGTCTACGTCTATGACGGACCTTCCTCTCTGTGTGACTGTGAGAGTGTTGGGTCAACGTCTATGACGGACCTTCCCCTCTGTGTGACTGTGAGAGTGTTGGGTCAACGTCTATGATGCACCTTCCCCTCTGTGTGACTGTTAGAGTGTTGGTTCAACGTCTATGACGCACCTTCCCCTCTGTGTGACTGTGAGAGTGTTGGTTCAACGTCTATGATGCACCTTCCCCTCTGTGTGACTGTGAGAATGTTGGTTCAACGTCTATGATGCACCTTCCCTCTGTGTGACTGTGAGAGTGTTGGTTCAACGTCTATGATGCACCTTCCCCTCTGTGTGACTGTGAGAGTGTTGGTTCAACGTCTATGATGCACCTTCCCCTCTGTGTGACTGTGAGAGTGTTGGTTCAACGTCTATGATGCACCTTCCCCTCTGTGTGACTGTGTGAGTGTTGGTTCAACGTCTATGATGGACCTTTCCCTCTGTGTGACTGTGAGAGTGTTGGTTCAACGTCTATGACGGACCTTCCCCTCTGTGTGACTGTGAGAGTGTTGGTTCAACGTCTATGACGGACCTTTCCCTCTGTGTGACTGTGAGAGTGTTGGTTCAACGTCTATGACGGACCTTTCCCTCTGTGTGACTGTGTGTGTGTGTTGGTTCAACGTCTATGACGTGCCCCCCCCCCCCCCCCCCCCCCCAAAATAAATAATCGTCCTAAAGGGAGCTTCCTGAAGATTCCATCATGCTTACAATATATTTACGGCACATATGATTCAACTTTTCATTTGTGTAAAACCACCCCCACCCCCAAAACCCCAGTGCATCACATAACCCCCTATGCCGCGCGTCCATTTCAAAACTATTCCAGCAGTGTTAGTCTGTTTTACTTTTGCACGGTCACGTAGATCAACAAACTGAAAGTATCAGACTTGAGTGCTTGCTCTGTCAAGGGAAACACATACTTTCACCTCCGTGTTTCCTCGAACAGTTCGATGACTTTAACATAAACTGTCCCTGTCCATGTTCCCTTGTCAAGTTTGATACTATGGTCTTTTCAAACTTGTGCCTGATCTATCGTGTTCTTTTCCGGCCGTTTTTGTCGACATGTCAGGAGAATTCTCGCTTTGTTCTTTTCTGATGTGCGGTGTTTATTATTTCCAGTGTGACAATTTTCTCCGTCATGCTGGAGTTAGTTTCCGCTTAATCTGATGATTC
>JAWQFJ010003142.1:47500-70000 GCA_034096865.1 Theodoxus fluviatilis | reverse complement strand
CAGTGAAAGCAAAGCACCTCATGTCTCCAACGTAGCTTTTTTTCCTCGTCTAAATCAGAGCACATTTCGCATTTTGTTCGGTTGATTTGACTCAACATTGGGCCTTGCTCTTTTCTTTTTCTCCTTCTGCATTGAGTTTTGCCTGTCACACTGTCGACCCTTTCAAAGGTTTTCCATGAAGAGGTCTTTGGAAGTTGTGAGGGTCGATGATGAGATTTCCACTGAGTTTGAAGTTTCCTCTCCATTGTCTTCATCCTTAGCAAGTTGCTTTTTTTACCCCATGAAAGTAAACAGTCACTGCGTTCTGAGCAAGCTAGCCTTTTGACGCAATCACTTCTTTAGCAGAAGTGAAGTATAATCACTTGGATGGTCGTATTTTGTTTGTTTGAAAACAACAGAGTAACCTTTGTCACACTTAAATTGTCTGTAAATATTAATGGTGTAATGTCCTGCCATAAAGGAACTAGTGGTTACACTGTTTCCACATGGAGCAGACGAAAGTGAGTGAGAATTAGCATAGTAGAGGCTATGGTGGTGGGTGGATGGATGGATGGATGGATGGGTGGATGGATGGATAGAAATTTACGGACTATCATCCTTTGTAGGCTATTCAAGGTTATTGATTTGTTATATATCAGTGTTGCTTGGAATACGAGCCAAGTAGACTCACGATGTCCCTAGTTATTTGCCTTTTATGAAACGCGCAGGGAGAAACGGTGGGTCACTGCTGACCCCCAATCCACAGCGGACGACTCCATATGAAAATCCTGTCACTCGTAATATGGATATTGTGCAAGTGGTATACTTTTTTCTGATTCTACTCATCAACATTATAAATGCTACGAAAATTGCTGTACAATATATGAATACTATGAATGTTTGTAAAACTGAATGCTACGCGGTCTTAAAACGATGTTTTCTTATATGAGTGGTGAACTCTTTCGCTTACGTTATTTCATTGAAGATGTAAGTGCATTCACACTTGTCGCGAGAAAGACAGGAATGCAGACAAAAGAGTGAAGAGAAGCCATTCCCACTTGTCACGAGGAAGACAGGAATGCAGACAGAAGAGTGAAGAGAAGCCATTCCCACTTGTCACGAGGAAGACAGGAATGCAGACAAAAGAGTGAAGAGAAGCCATTCCCACTTGTCACGAGGAAGACAGGAATGCAGACACAAGAGTGAAGAGAAGCCATTCCCACTTGTCACGAGGAAGACAGGAATGCAGACAAAAGAGTGAAGAGAAGCCATTCTCGTCACGAGGAAGACAGGAATGCAGACAAAAGAGTGAAGAGAAGCCATTCTCGTCACGAGGAAGACAGGAATGCAGACAAAAGAGTGAAGAGAAGCCATTCCCACTTGTCACGAGGAAGACAGGAATGCAGACACAAGAGTGAAGAGAAGCCATTCCCACTTGTCACGAGGAAGACAGGACTGCAGACAGAAGAGTGAAGAGAAGCCATTCCCACTTGTCACGAGGAAGACAGGAATGCAGACAAAAGAGTGAAGAGAAGCCATTCTCGTCACGAGGAAGACAGGAATGCAGACAAAAGAGTGAAGAGAAGCCATTCCCACTTGTCACGAGGAAGACAGGAATGCAGACAAAAGAGTGAAGAGAAGCCATTCCCACTTGTCACGAGGAAGACAGGACTGCAGACAGAAGAGTGAAGAGAAGCCATTCCCACTTGTCACGAGGAAGACAGGACTGCAGACAGAAGAGTGAAGAGAAGCCATTCCACTGAAGGTCACCCCGTGGCATATCGTCACCACCTTGACTGACGCCATCGTCATCGTTCACAACTACATCTACAAATCGTGGCCATAATTATTCAACAACTAGAACTCATTAGATGAAGATAAGTTGCCCCCTTTTTGTTTTGTTTCAAAGATACATTTAATAGAAAGACAGAAATAAATATTCTGTTTATCTGTCGTTATTGGGAGAGCCTAAGATAACACAAACGTTGCATTTTGATTCCCGGTGAGCTTAGCATCAATAATTGTGCAACGATACCTGCATTCCATTTATGTATGGAATTCTGAATCTCTTTCCTGTGTAGTATTACAGCGATTTTTCCTGATGTATATAACAAGCTGTTTAGTTTTGTTTACATTCGAGTCGAGGAATCATCTCTCCACCAGTTCACAGACAATGAAGCTTTTTGTTGTGTTGTAGTGTAAAGAAATGCAGCGTTTTGTGTTTCACACGACTTATGTTATGTACAATACTATTTGCGATTATATGTTGTATGGATGGCAATAATTCTTTGTCAATAAAGATATTTAAATTGTTTACTTGGCCAGCTTTTTTATATCCCTCTTGTGTGCATGTCTTACTGTGAACGCGTTCATGAGTGCCCGAGTATGTCTGCCTGCCCGTCGGTCTACGTGGATGTGTACAGTGCTAAATATTACACACATGTTATCTAACAAATATATAACATGTATAACGACATCAGATGCATTTTGCAAATCCAGGCAGAGCATTTTGGTACCAAATGGCAGCACGAGCAGCACACTTCCTGTACGAAACCACTGCCTTACGTCCATGCCAGTCTAAGCAACATTTTACCTCCTCTCTCTCTGAGCTGGAAGACCTCTTGCATGACATGCACCGCTAACGGCATAGTTTCAGTCGACACAATGGCATGCACACACGATTGCACACACGCAGACGCGCACACGCACGCACGCACAAGCGCGCGCGCAAACCAGCCTCAACCCAAAGCATAGCCTACATCGTCAAATTTTTCTCGCCACAATCTTCGCCCTATCGTGTACAGTCACATTTTGAATGGTATCTGTTTGTGAATGACCTCATCTGGAGGAATCCAAATTCACCAAAAGAAAGAAAGAATCCCACATAGAATGCCCTATGACATACATGTATAAGCAGTGATAAAGAGGCGGCAAAATGCTGCCGAAGCTGTCCCCCCTTCGGATCTGGAGGAAATACAAGCTGTCCTGATGGCCTTGGTGTCTCATGCAGTTTGATGTTCAAACTACCTTTCGGTGACACATACGTGCTACTTGGGGCCGGCTGTGCGAGTGTTGCTGGAGCAGGCCCCGAAAGCACAAAGACCCCAGCACTCCAGCTGATGAGGGAGGTGTCGGTACAGCACGGGCTGTGCCCGATTCGTGGTCTACGAGCGTATTTGGAAAAAAATTCTTTCTTTCTTTAATAGTGAAAGAAGGGGCACGTAATATTCGTTGTTTACTCGCTGTATCGGCTGCAAAGTGAGTCTTTCCCATGGTATTGAGCCACTGCATTTGTTCTCCTTTGTGACCGTTGTAACCGCGCATCCGAAAGCCATGTATTAAACCACGCAACAAACATCATGAAAGACGTCGTCAGAAAATTCACGTGCACCCTCGTGTGTAAGCTTCTTTTGTCAAGTGCTGGAATGCGCTTGAGTGTCGTGGTAGTTTCTCTCGCAACGCCGCATGCTTGATGCCACGCAACAAGATTCAAAGATTCACAAAGAAAAGGTGAGCTGACTGCATCGAGGAAGGGAATATTCGTCCCAGTAGGAATACTTGTTACCCAGATTCTGATTATTTTCCAAAGACGAAGACAATCTTAAGATGGCAGAGTTATGGCGGCAAACAAGATATTCTTCTGCCCGAGCGTACGCTTTGTCGACGTTTGGCTAACCCAATGTGGGGACGATTTTCCTTGTTGTGAGGACTGCAGTGACTGACAATGTGACCCAGCGCCACACAATGAGTGATGAGTCGCGCGGACAAAACTGAAGGGGCAGCCTATTTATAGAGGTATAGGTCAATGTGGTGCATTTTGAGTTTTAGCCATTTTCAGACGTGTTTACACATAATGCACACCATATCCTGGTCTTAGACTGAAATTTCACCTCTAAAGTGGAGAAAGTTGATGTTTATTAACATTGATCATCGAAACAAAGGATGCAAAAAGTCTAATTAGAATGAGGCATTTCTGAGATATCATAGATAGCTAAGTACAGTTATGAATTATTTATAGCACTTTTCTGATAAAGGTTGATTGTCTGTTGCTTTGCAGAGGTAGTTTGATGCCTTCAGTTGCAGTATGCCAAGTTTCATGCTTATTAACGTATGGTTGCTATAGTAAATAAAGAGTATCTTGTCCCTACACTTTGACGTCGTTTTTCTCAGAATGCACGTGTTATTATCCTCTTACTGCAAATGGCCATAACTTCCTTATCAATAAAGGTAGAAGAATGATTTTGGTATCAAAAGAAAGCTCTGTTGCTGGGCTGCAATTCAATACCAAAACCTCAAAACATGAAAAAAACGACTTATCACTCATTATGTGATGTTGGGTCACAAATGCTTCGCTCAGTTGTGAATGCGCGAAGTAGCGCTGTGAGTGGAGTCGCATCCACGTGCGATCATGACACAGCCCCATTCTAGTAAACTAGAGATTTTGCCTACCGGCAAAAGTATCTCTAGCACAGTTCACATCACGTGATGGAAGGTTTTTGGCCAATTTATGCAAGCGGAGGTCACACGAGAGGCTTGTGGGATAGCCGATGTGCTCCCTGACATACGCCGTTAAAGTAGTTCTAAGACTATTTCGCACAAAACTCTTAACTTACTCTTGTTGAGACAATAAACAAGCGTTTATTCGATACAATAAAATGATTGTGTTGAAATGGAACCAAGTTTTTACATCTGAATGATTTCTGTAAAAAGTGGAGAGAAAAATAGTATGAGAACGAACTATTTTGGGCGCAAGGCTGTAATGCCAAGGGTCAAGCCTATTACGCATTCATTGCGAACTGTGCCAGAGTCAATACTCGGGTTTACAGAATGGACACAGCCCTACACTGCCCCATTCCACCTGCCGTAGTGTTCCCTCGTCTGTCGTCACGTTTGCTTGCGGTGACTCACCCAGAGTGGTGGCCACCGTCGCTCAAAGCACAGGCTTATTAATAGTTTCTGATAATGAAACTACAGGGAATGCCGCAATCAATGGAAGGCAGGCGCTGTTTCGTCACGTGATGGGAATTTTGAAAAGGCCTATTTTTACTGACGGGTCGACAGAGGCTCTCATTGGAACAGTTCATAACAAGGACCGTGCTGAGAACACAGACGTGATGTTTGGAGCCAGAGACACTGAGACAGGTAGGCAGGCTGTCTGGGTGTCTGCTTGTGATTGACTTGAAGTGGCTGAAAGGGTGTCAGTGTAAGTGAGGAGCAAAACAGAACCAGACGAGCGCGAGCAGCCAAGGGCAGACCTGCCTACTCTTCCGAAAAAATCGGGAGACTCCCGATTTAGGCCTGTTTCGTCCGACCTCCCGATTAGGCTTTGAATTCTCCCGATTTTGATTAATTAATTAATTAATTAACTCATTGCTTACGCAAGGATAGCATTAGGAAATTTACATCTGTACGCAGTGTTTTTTTAAGTTTTCAAAAAATCGTACAAAGTCCAAATTTGGAATAACTGTTTAATATTTGGTACCACAAGAAAGAAAATCATTTGCACTTTCTAGCTGAAGTGCTGGATAGTTACAATATGCAGTAAAAAAGAGGGGATTTTTTTTTTAACACCAGGTACATGCAATTTTGATTTTTTTTTTTTACACCTAATGTATTGTACTAATAGTCAAGAGATAGATTTTGCACAACAGTTCTGAAATCAGTATTTCCACATCAAACTATATTGATGAATGATTGACTACAGGATAAAAAAATGCTTGAAAATGATTTTTTTTAGCAAGTCAGAGAGGTGAAATCAGAAAATATACACTTACTCACTGCAATCTGTCTCTGTCTGAATAGAAGAAAATCTCAGAATGGCCTTCTGAGAGAAAGAAGGCGCCCTACTTGGCATAGTCATCTTTTGTGTGGTACAGTTCATTGGAGGAGTAGAGAAGGTTTTCGGCATCCTCTGCATCCGAATCGATGTCTGTGTCCTCTGTAAACACCGATTCTATCTCTTCCTCTCTCTCTGACGGCGACGGCGTCTTCGCTGTCACTTAGTGTCAGTCACGAAGTCGAGCCACCGCTTCATTCTCGTTGACTGGGACTATTTCCGCATCAGAATCATCAAGATCTTCTTCAGAAGTCCAATATCAACCTAGATCTTCAGTATCAGACCCTTCTTCCATCCACACTTCTAATACTTCGTCATTTTCATCACCGCTCGATCTTCTTCGACAACGCGACGCCATGTCGACAAGCGCATAAACACGACGTAGGGTGAGCGTAGCTTCTACTACATCTAGCTTTCTCATGGGGACTATACTAAAGAAAAGGTAACTCCAGCGGGAGAGAGAGAGAGAGAGAGAGAGAGAGAGAGAGAGAGAGAGAGAGAGAGAGAGAGAGAGAGAGAGAGAGAGAGAGAGAGAGAGAGAGAGAGAGAGAGAGAGAGAGAGAGTTTTTGCTTCCTGTCGGGTTATCGTTGTCTACCATGGTTTTCTTTACTGTTGTAGCTCTAATTTTGGCTGTTGTTATCTACTAATAATTCATTCAAGATGGCGTCTGGGTGTAGGCTGTTCAGCCATATTGTCGTGCCTTTTGTCAGCCGTGACGGAGTATAGTTTATTACCACTGCATCAAATGCATCTTTAGAGATGCACATGTAAGTAGGGTCGCATAGGAAATGGAACTAATGTGGTACCGTCCACTAAGCACTCTCCTCCATGTGTAGAGCGCGAATTTGACGGGACAACGCGGAAAGACGAAATACTGCGACGTGTGCGTGCTGCGTGCAGTGAGTGCGCAAGCAACGAGACCCAATCGAAGTCTTCCTTTCCAAAAATACTTCTGACAGGTGTTTTGCTTGGCTGACACCCAAGGTAGAGTCGTCCCACGCATTCTTAGTCCGTGGGCCGGGCAGGCAGGCAGGCGGGCAGGCAGGCAAACTTACTACAGTCGAAAATACTCATAATGGATAATTCGTTTTTACTTTAATAATTAGTGCACTAAACCCGAAACGATTTGTAAAGAAAACATACTCAGAGGATCCCAGGAGCATCTCGACCCCTGTGCTAGCAGACGTGCACAATGCAAGTGTAATCTCATGTATGATGTAAGGTTCTAATGGTATCCGATCACGGTTTAGTTCTAGATTGAAATATAGTTTTGTTTGCCTGACGTAGCAAGGATGAAAAATCCACGTAATGGGTGTAGGATCAGACTGTTTATTTTGTAAATGACTCGACGAGTGATCGACTTGCCCGTCTTCTGTTAGGAATAAAGATCTGTCGATGATGGCCAAAATATGTAATTAAAGCATGACAAAAGGTTAATTACAACATACAAAAATCGAGAATATCGAAAATGTAATGTCAATAATTACATCTAATATTTGCTCACACGCCCTGAAACGATTTGTGAACAAAACAAGCTGACGAGAGTGTCCCGACACTGTAGCTGGCAGACGTGCGCAATCAAAGTATGATTTACTGAAAACTTAGGCCGACATTAGGTCAAAGATTATAGGTTACACAAAGATAGCTCATGCCGAGCTTTTGCTCTTCAAAGTTACAAGACGCTGCACCTAGCGGCGAGAGTAGGGGTGAATCAAGGAAAGTGTACTCACACCGCTTAGTGACAAGACGGCGAAGAAAGCTGCCTGCTGATTGGAGGATTCTATTCAGAGAACCAATCAGAGGACTGCTTTCGTGTAGATATGGCGTAGATGTCTACGCTTTAGACAACTCAATGGCGGCAGCTCTCTCCAGTTCGCGCAGAAAAAGCTATATTTTGAGATACTAGAAACCCATCCGAAGAAAATGTAAGCCATGAACAGCATTAATTTATCAAAGCTGTATGTTGAATGCATCAAAAGGTATTGAAAGGTCCTACTTTTTAACAATCGAAATGCAGGTCACAGGGCAACGCTTGATCGTAAATCTAATTCTTTGCGGAAGCGGCAACTGAATTCACTTAATCGAATGATTTTCTGGCCGCAAATCACCTTCTTGACAGGTATGTATTGCTTTGCATTTCCAAAAGATATTCCACAGGGGTGTATACGTTGATAAACAAGCTTGCATTCTTAGATAATAATGAAAAATAGATCGTTCCCATTCAAACCCATACCATGTAGATCTAGGTCGAGTTGGATTTCACAACGCCTGCTACAAAAAAAGCCTAAACACCCCCATTATTGCAGCAAATCATTTTATTACACATTACACAGTAAATTTATTCACAAACATGATCGGAACGCATCAGAAACCGTCGATAAACAGGAAGTTTTACATGTCGCTAAGAGGTGTGATTACCTTTCCTTGATTCACCAATAGCTCTAGCCGCTTGGGGCACAACGTGTCTCGATCCTCACAACAATGAGCTAATGAACTATCTTTGTGTAACCTATAATCTTTGATTTAGCTTGGTGATGGTGATGGTAGCTTTGTGGTGGTGGTGGTAACTTGGTGGTGGTGGTGGTAGCTTGGTGGTGGTGGTGGTAACTTGGTGGTGGTGGTGGTAACTTGGTGGTGGTGGTGGTAACTTGGTGATGGTGGTGGTAACTTGGTGGTGGTAACTTGGTGGTGGTGGTGGTAGCTTGGTGATGGTGGTGGTAGCTTTGTGGTGGTGGTGGTAACTTGGTGGTGGTGGTGGTAGCTTTGTGGTGGTGGTGGTAACTTGGTGGTGGTGGTGGTAACTTGGGCGTGGTGGTGGTGGTAGCTTTATGGTGGTGGTGGTAGCTTGGTGGTGGTGGTGGTAACTTGGGCGTGGTGGTGGTGGTAGCTTTGTGGTGGTGGTGGTAGCTTGGTGGTGGTGGTGGTAACTTGGGCGTGGTGGTGGTGGTAGCTGTGTGGTGGTGGTGGTAACTTGGTGGTGGTGGTGGTAGCTTGGTGGTGGTAGCTTTGTGGTGGTGGTGGTAGCTTTGTGGTGGTAGCTTGGTGATGGTGGTGGTAGCTTGGTGGTGGTAGCTTGGTGGTGGTGGTGGTAACTTGGTGGTGGCGGTGGTGGTAGCTTTGGGGTGGTGGTGGTAGCTTTGTGGTGGTGGTGGTAGCTTTGTGGTGGTAGCTTTGTGGTGGTGGTGGTAGCTTGGTGGTGGTGGTGGTAGCTTGGTGGTGGTGGTGGTAGCTTGGTGGTGGTAGCTTTGTGGTGGTGGTGGTAGCTTTGTGGTGGTAGCTTGGTGATGGTGGTGGTAGCTTGGTGGTGGTAGCTTGGTGGTGGTGGTGGTAACTTGGTGGTGGCGGTGGTGGTAGCTTTGTGGTGGTGGTGGTAGCTTGGTGGTGGTAGCTTGGTGGTGGTGGTGGTAACTTGGTGGTGGCGGTGGTGGTAGCTTTGTGGTGGTGGTGGTAGCTTTGTGGTGGTAGCTTGGTGGTGGTGGTGGTAGCTTGGTGGTGGTGGTGGTAACTTGGTGGTGGCGGTGGTGGTAGCTTTGTGGTGGTGGTGGTAGCTTTGTGGTGGTGGTGGTAGCTTGGTGGTGGTGGTGGTAGCTTGGTGGTGGTGGTGGTGGTAGCTTTGTGGTGGTGGTGGTAGCTTGGTGGTGGTAATGGTAGCTTTGTGGTGGTGATGGTAGCTTTGTGGTGGTGATGGTAGCTTGGTGGCGGTGGTGGTAGCTTTGTGGTGGTGATGGTAGCTTGGTGGTGATGGTGGTAGCTTGGTGGTGGTGGTGGTAACTTTGTGGTGGTGGTGGTAGCTTTGTGGTGGTGGTGGTAGCTTGGTGGTGGTGGTGGTGGTAGCTTGGTGGTGGTGGTGGTAGCTTGGTGTTGGTGGTGTTAACTTGGTGGTGGTAGTGGTAGCTTTGTGGTGGTGGTGGTAGCTTGGTGGCGGTGGTGGTAGCTTTGTGGTGGTGATGGTAGCTTGGTGGTGGTGGTGTTAGCTTCGTGGTGGTGGTGGTAGCTTTGTGGTGGTGGTGGTAGCTTTGTGGTGGTGGTGGTAGCTTGGTGGTGGTGGTGGTAGCTTGGTGGTGGTGGTGGTAGCTTGGTGGTGGTGGTGGTTGTCACGTACAGAATTCGTGGTGTTTAATATCGGATGAAGTTCTGTACGTGGATGCTTGTGTAGTGTGTGGCATTCTATGTTTGTTCTGTGCTTGGATTTTTGTGTCTTGGCAAATGGTTCTAAAGGTTTTTGGAAGAACGTCACATTGAAGGATTTGGCGATTGTAGAGAGAGTGACGTCAAGGTTTTTTTTGATGATATGACGTTTTTGATCGAGTGGACAGACTTTGACGGGATTTTGGAGGGAGAGGTCGTGTTGGACCCAGTTGTACTAGCAGCGGCGGAAGGATGAGAAGAAGAAAGAGAAAGAAGAAAGGGATGAGGAGGATAAAGAGAAAGAAGATTAGGAGGAAGAAGAGGAAGAAGAAGAGGAAGAGAAAGAAGAGGAAGATGAAGAGAGAGATTTTGAAAGGTTCAAGGAAGCCGAGGACGTTGGACCACAGGCAGAGAAAGATGAAGAAGAAGAGGAAGAAGACGATTGAATAAGAAGAAGATTGCAGAAGAGGACGAAGAAGGATAGCAGCACCGTCAGGCCACCAGACCGACGTTCTGTATCCGTGAAGAAGAAGAAGATTGCAGAAGAGGACGAAGAAGGATAGCAGCACCGTCAGGCCACCAGACCGACGTTCTGTATCCGTGAAGAAGAAGAGAAATAGACGACGATTAAAGAAGAAGAGAAGAAGAAGAAGACGATTCAAGAAGAAGAGGACGAAGAAGGATAGCAGCACCATCAGGCCACCAGACCGACGTTC
The DNA here is from genome assembly GCA_034096865.1 of Theodoxus fluviatilis. Classification (NCBI taxonomy): domain Eukaryota; kingdom Metazoa; phylum Mollusca; class Gastropoda; order Cycloneritida; family Neritidae; genus Theodoxus; species Theodoxus fluviatilis. The sequence continues at coordinate 59,340 of JAWQFJ010003142.1, read as the reverse complement.
TGTATCCGTGAAGAAGAAGAGAAAGAAGACGATTGAAGAGGAAGCAGAAGAAGAGGAAGACGATTGCAGAAGAAGAGGACGAAGAAGGATAGCAGCACCGTCAGGCCACCAGACCGACGTTCTGTATCCGTGAAGAAGAAGAGAAATAGAAGACGATTAAAGAGAGAGGAGGAAGACGATTGAAGAAGAAGAGGACGAAGAAGAAGAGGAGGAAGACGATTGAAGAAGAAGAAGAGAACGAAGAAGAAGAGGGAGAAGAGGAGAAGGACGTTGGCAGCACCGCCAGGTCATCAGACAACGACGACTGCATCGGGAGGAGGGGAAGCAAAAAGACTGACGACGGAGTGGATTGGCAAGATGGACAATGAAACGTTGAGTGTTGACACGAGCAAGGATACAGCTGAAGATCCTCGGCAGGATCTCACCACCAAGGTGAAGACGTTTCATTTTATTCTTATTGTACTGTTCTGAACTTGGAGAGAGACGCTATCCCCTGTGGGTTTTTGTGTGTGTTTGTGTTTTGGTAGTGCGATTGAAATCGCCAAGGATTTGTCTATTTTGGTAGTGCGATTGAAATCGCCAGAGATTAATTGAACTGCAAAGATTCATGTTTTTGGTAGTGCGATTGAAATCGCCAGATATTAATTGAACTACAACAATTCATGTTTTGTATAATTAAATAATTACATTGTTAACAACTGTTTATTTTTCTTTGTCTGAATTTGAGAGAGAAAAAGAACGGTTGTAACTTCAAGCAACCCCAAGACTGGTTGTGACAGTGGTAGCTTGGTGGTGGTGGTGGTAGCTTGGTGGTGGCGGTGGTGGTAGCTTGGTGGTGGTGGTGGTAGCTTGGTGGTGGTGGTGGTAGCTTTGTGGTGGTGGTGGTAACTTGGTGGTGGTGGTGGTAACTTGGTGGTGGTGGTGGTAGCTTGGTGGTGGTAATGGTAGCTTTGTGGTGGTGGTGGTAGCTTGGTGGTGGTGGTGGTAGCTTTGTGGTGGTGGTGGTAGCTTTGCGGTGGTGGTGGTAACTTGGTGGTGGTGGTGGTAGCTTGGTGGTGGTGGTGGTAGCTTGGTGGTGGTGGTGGTAGCTTTGTGGTGGTGGTGGTAACTTGGTGGTGGTGGTGGTAACTTGGTGGTGGTGGTGGTAGCTTGGTGGTGGTGGTGGTAGCTTTGTGGTGGTGGTGGTAACTTGGTGGTGGTGGTGGTAACTTGGTGGTGGTGGTGGTAGCTTGGTGGTGGTGGTGGTAGCTTTGTGGTGGTGATGGTAGCTTGGTGGTGGTGGTGATAGCTTTGTGTGGTGGTGGTAGCTTTGTGGTGGTGGTGGTAACTTGGTGGTGGTGGTAGCTTGGTGGTGGTGGTAGCTTGGTGGTGGTGGTGGTAACTTGGTGGTGGTGGTGGTAGCTTGGTGGTGGTAGCTTGATGGTGGTGGTGGTAGCTTGGTGGGGGCAGCTTGGTGGTGGTGGTAGCATGCTGGTGCTGGTAGTGGTGCTGCTTGTGGCTTCATGATTGTGTGTGCGCGCGCGCGTGCGTGCGCGCGCGTATGTGTGTGTGTGTGTGTGTTTATCTCAAAATGTCTTTTGATTTACTGTTTACAGTATGATGTCTAGATATTCCTTGCCCTTGTGAAACCATACCATATCCTTCTACATGTATATCTTTGCCCTTTTTTCTGGGTAACACATTCATTATTTCAATAACATCCCCAACCCCGCTCGCCAGTCTCCCTTCTGGTGCTTTGTATATGCAATTAAAATGTAAATAAACATTCAGCGCAGTGAACATGAATAATGAAATCATTGGATGATCTGTGCAAAGTACACACAAACAAATAAACACTATCGACTTCCATGCCCTTTCTCCATGTAAAGGTAAAGGTGATGGTTCTCTTTTTTATATTGCCACTTGGACCCTTAAACCGCTTAGTTTTACCCCCTGGTCATCGTGCTGCTTTTTGACTCGCATGCGAAGCAAAAGTGAGTCTATGTACTCACCCATTTCGTCCGTCCGGGCGTGCTGTCGTCCGTCAAAAAACTTTAACGTTGGAATTTTCTCGGAGACTATTAAGTCTATCAATACCCAATTTGGCATGATGGTGTATGATGAAAAGGCGTCAAAAAACATACATAGTGACTTGACCTTGCTTCAAGGTCAAGGTCGCAGGGGCCGTAAATGTTGCCTAAAAACAGCCTTTTTCAAATTTTCCCAATTTTCTCTGAAGTTTTTTAAGATTGGATACCTGACCTATATATGGTATATAGGGCAAAGTAATCTCTATCTTTTGATACCAGTTTGATTGACCTTGCTTCAAGGTCAAGGTCACAGGAGCTCTTTAAAGTTGGATTGTATACATTTTTTTAAGTGACCTTGACCCTGAACTATGAAAGATAACTCTTCCAAACTTCATAACACTGTAGTACACATGTTATACTTTCATAGTAGGTCACCCCTGTCGTCCGTCCGGGCGTCCGGGCGTCCTGTCGTCCGTAAACAAACTTTACGTTGGATTTTTCTCGGACATTATTAAGTCTATCAACACCCAATTTGGCATGATGGTGTATGATGACAAGGCGTCAAAAAACATACCTAGTGACTTGACCTTGCTTCAAGGTCAATGTCACAGGGGCCGTAAATGTTGTATTAAAACAGCCATTTTTCACATCCTCTCAGCATGTGAGTCGTGTGGGCTTTGCCTTTCTTGTTTCCCACACCATCTAAACTCCCCGGAGAGAATCCCCTGTGGGTTGGGGTAAAAACTGACCCACCGCGTCTCCCTGTGGGTTCGGGGTAAGAACTGACCCACCGCGTCCCCCTGTGGGTTCGGGGTAAGAACTGACCCACCGCGTCCCCCCACGCGATTCGTAAGAGGCGAATGACTGGGGACACCGTGACTTGATTTGCGTTTACTCTAAACTGCTCTAGTGATTTTCGTGCTTAGTGGCCTTACATAGGCTGATAGGCCGTAATACACCATCCATCCACCCATCCATCCCCCGGAGAGAATACAACAAGGTTGAGAATAAACGAGCCAAAGTTAACTTTCACAATTTCCAGCACAGCCCTCACATCTCTAAGCCTCTTCCTGCGCATGTTTACAACAAACATGCAGAGAAAAACAGAGAAAAGTGCACCAAAAAGTGCTGGGCATGCACACAGGGACAAACACGCACATACGTAAGCAAGGCGTCCATGCATGAGCGCATTCAGTCATCACAAATACAAGAGAATGCAATGCATCTGCGAGCGACCCAAATATCACGATAAAGATGATCAAAATGCATAAACACATGCGCATGTCACACATTAATGAGTTGGTTAGAGAAAACATGACACTGATAAAGTAGAGACACGTGAAGTTTCCATGTCATAAATGCATTTTTTATTGAAGGAATGATAGATTATATGCACTTTACAGTTAGTTCACATACCGAATTTATATGCAACAAAGAGAGATTAGAGATTGATATCAGATGTTAAGATTACATAAATTTGCTGCACACAATGCGTACATGGTAATTTACAAAGAATACAAAATTTAATGTTAAATAAAAGTTTTGTAATGTTTTAGCTTAAACAGCAAAGTAGTTGGTATTGAAGAATCAAGAATAACATTGGTCTATACGAGTATGTGCCATAATAACATTGGCAAAAACATAGAGTGCTAAGTGAACGAAAACGCTCATTCATTTTTGTGGGAAACTTAATTATTTTCATGATTTTTTACATTTCTAATGCTTTGGATTTGAAACAGTCTTAATATTTTCCCAGTCTTCTCAAACATGTATTTAATATGTTAATCAGGATCTCTCTCTCTCTCTCTCTCTCTCTCTCTCTCTCTCTCTCTCTTTCCCTCTCTCTCGTGTACCAGAGTGGGATCAACAAACAAGCAAACTATATACACTACTACTTCTACAGTGCTCTCATACAGGACGTTTTGAATTGTGCAGTGGTGTCCTGGGGCAGCACATTCTGCTTTGTACGTCAACAGAAATAAAACGCCCTGCATGAGAGCACAGTAGAAGTGTGCTGCAAACCTTTGTAACGACTCAGTTTCCTCGAGCAAGTTTCAAACTACTTTGTGATGTTTCTTCCGCTCCCTTGTAGTCCCTTGTTGAATACTACTCCCACGTAGCTGTCTTGCTCTAGTCTCTTCACCACACTCCGTCTTGGATGGCATGATTTGCATAACAAAATTAATGGACTTTTCTTTCGTCCGTTAATTATCCAAGTACTAGCAGTAATTAATATAACGTATCACTACATAGATAACAGTAACTGAATACGTATACAATCTTTTAACAAACGGGGCTGTTGCAGGTAAAGACAAGAGGGATGGACATTGTCGTGTTGTGGATGCCCATGTGCCATGCCATAGCCTCTGCAGTAGCCCTGTGGCACTGTATCTGAAATGCGACCCTAGCTCCAGCCAACTTGTTCCACTGCGGTAAAGGTGTAAAATATGGACGTATCACCTATGTCTATGTCTCTAACCGTTCTACCCGTACTCTTCTGATCGCTGGGCCATTTGATTAATTAATCCCCTGCACCTGACCACAAACAGAGACGGGCATAGGACCGACACAGGGAGCAACCCCCACTCCCTGGAGAGTATTCCGATCCGATGCCGACTCATCTCAGCATACAAGAGCTGACCGCACTGTAGTGTACCATCACTGCCCTCGCAGCTACCCGGTTTTACTCCTGGGTGGGGAGGAACAGTGTGGTTAAGCACCTTGTGTGTGGACGCAACTCGGGGAACCTGGCAGCTTCGAACACCGCACCCACCAGTCGTAAGCCACGGCAGGTGCGCTGCTGGGCACTCGGCCGCTGAGCCCCACAAGTCTGTTTGTGTAGAGTTCGAGCAACCGAGAGACACCAACAGGTAACCAAGGTTTGCATTCTGAGAGTTTACACACGAAAATTTTGTCGCGTTATGCTGCGTTGAGGTCAAAGTCAAAGAAATCAAAGACCTTACATGTATGAATTAATTCAGACACCCCTGATAGAAATCACTAGTCCGGGGTGCACACTCTCACATGCATTTCGTCTCTTTAGAAATGCAAGAAAAGCAAATGATGGACAAGAATGTGAACAGGCGATCACATTCAAGTCCATGATGATGATGACGACGACGACGACGATGATGATGACGATGGTGATCATGATGAAGGACACCAAATCAACACTATTTGTACAGCGTCTAAAGAAACAGTAGCAGTGAATACAACACCCTTAGCACCAACAGCAGCAGTAGCGGCAGCAGATATACTGTGTGCGGTGTTCCTGTGCATGCATGGCCTTTTGACTTTCCCGATCAATTAAATCGCCTCTTTTCGTCACCGCCCTGAAGCCAAACCAGAAATGGCGACATCACCAAGTTATGTTGGCAAGAAGGATGGAAACGCCTATACTGAGGGAAAAAATAAGAAATCAGATAAGTAGCATCGTTGTCTTCTTTTTCTGCAAAGGTCGACATTTTGCGACTGAGACATTAACATATTCGTGTGGAGCATAAATTTGGTAAAGGCCAGTGTTTCTTTTGACTAAGACATGCTCTCCTCGACCTCTTGTCCACCTTACCTCTGCAATCCAGTGTGGTCACGCTTGAGGAACGCGTACACAGTAGGCCTACTGTTGTGGTTGTTCTTAGATTAGAGGAGGTACTGATGCTGTTGATGCTAGTTTTGATAATGAAACTCAGTGTGGTATTTTGACATCTTATCAGAGTCACCAAGCCATTAGCAACCATTTCTCTGTCGGTTGGGAGTAAGAGGAGGCCGACCGCGTCTCCCTGAGCGATTCGAAGAAGACGAACGGCTGAGGAAATAGGTAGATGACTCGCTCATATTCTAATCAACACTAGTGATCTGGGTACTGAGGCTGTCAGGGCTGTAATACCTCATCCATCCATCCATCCATCCATCTATCCATCCACCCACCCATCCCATGACCTCCACAAGCACACGCACGCACGCACGTACACGCACATACTTTTCCATCCTCCTTTAGTTTGGAAATCATTTTTCTACCCATCCCCTCCCCTCCCCTTATCCTTCGTCCACCATCCCCATCCTCCACATGAAACAAAACAGGAGGAGGTACGCCAAGCAAGACAAGACAAACCACAATATGTATTGTTCATCCATCTGTCCACCTTCATCCACACTCTCTTCTTCTTCCTCCGAATCATCCCAAACTGACCATTGCTGTTCTTGGACAGCTTGCGGCAGCGAATGGTCCTCATGCGGGCTCTGCGCGGCCACCCTGAGGAAACTGCTGATGGCTCCACGACAGAAGGGGCAGTCTCTGTTGCCAGTAAGGGTCATCGACAAAACACAGTCCATGCAGACACTCCTGTGTCGGCACGGCAAGAGTTCCACGTTGCTTGGGTTGTTGTAGCACAGAACGCACTCCTGTAGCTCAGGCTCCGGGTCCTGCAGAGGCGGTTTCGGAGTGTCGTTGGAGGTCTGGGGTTCTGAAGAGTAGATGGAAGTCTGCGGATTTGAAGTCCTGGTAGAGGTCTGGGGTTTCATAGTGCTGGTGGAAGTCTGGGATTCTGGAGTACTGGTGGAGGTCTGGGGTTTCAGATTGCTGGTGGAAGTGTCGGATTTTGGAGTGCTGGTGGACGCCTGGGTTTCTGAAGTGCTGGTGGAAGTCTGTGTGGACTGACGTCTGGCACGTTGTCTTTTCTTCTTGGACTGGCGCCTGCGTCTGCGGGCCTCACCACTCCCCTGGAACTCTGGTCTTTCTGGGATGTACTCAGGAGATGGTGTCTCAGCACCCTGATAAGTGTTATCGAGGTCCTGCTCCAAATTCGATAATGAGTAATCTGAAGGATGCAATTCTTGAGCACATGAGTGAAGCATCGTGTGACCTTGAGGAAGCAATTCATTACCATGTGTTGACCTCAGTACATATAGGCTCGTCTCTTGCTCAGTATGACTCACCTTGCTGCAGACTTCGTCAGCGACCTGAGACCTTTGCCTTTCTGGGAAGTCACCAGAAGATAGAGCTTGGGTCGAAGTTTGATCTAAGCTGTTGACATCGTCCATCTGACCATGTGATCTAACATCTGCGGGAGATGAATCACGAGAATCTGTTGAGATTTGTTTCAGTATATTCATTTCTTGCTCGATCTCTCTGCTGTGCACCTGGTCAACATTTTGGATCTCCCTCCTTGGTAGAGAGTCTACGAAAGTTCCTGTTTGATCAAAGTCCCCGTGCAGTGCATTGCAAGGTGCTATAAGCTGCACAACTTGGATGGTCGTGCGACACAAAGGACAGTTTCTGCATCCCCTGCGGTTCATTCTCAGAATACAGTCCATGCACACATCTCGATGAAGGCAAGGAAGTATCTCGGCGTTTCTTGGGTTTTCATTACACAAGACACAAAACTGCTTTTCAGATTCCAAGGGACAACCCATGCAATCTGGTTCGCATAGATGGACCGTTGATGAGTTGTCTCCCACCTCTTCCTGGTTTCTTCCTTTGGGGTTTATTTCAGCCTTTGCGTAAACTTGCCTCTGTGGGAAGTAGTCGTGAAATGCCGCATCGCTTGAATCCTGACATGGGTTGTGGAAGTCGTCCTCCCTGCCATGTCTGCTGCGACCCAAACGAGGCGACATCTGCTGCGAAAAGGAACTGCTATCTCGCTCAGCTCGGTCTCTTCGTCGACGGGTCTCATCCTCATCCTCATATGGCCTGTAGGGGAAGTAAACAGGGGGAGGGGGGCGTTCTCCACCAAAGTCCTGAAGCCTTGCACGTTGAGAGATATAGTATATCGCAGCCACTGCCGCCGCCAGTAAAGGAGCAAAAGTGAAGAGACTAGGCGACATCTTTACTTGAAATCATCAGATGAGTGCCAGTTGCTGGATTTACTTCCTGGTGAGAATGAGCAATCACAAAAATGTTTTCGAGGCTAGACAGGCAAGCCGGCAACCACTGGGAAGGGCTTGATGACGGATGCAGTAAGTCGTATGAAAAGCGCGAAGGCTACTGCTGCAGTGACGGGAACGAAAGTTAACAAAACAGTCGTTATCATTTAGGGAGGTTGTTCTGCATCTCCAAGTCACGGGTCACTATCACACAATCTCTGACTGATTAAAGATAGTCACGAGTCTTCTTCGTCCACATAGTTACATCTATATTTGCAAAATGTACCATCGAGTTCTCGATTTGAGCGCTTTCACATCAGAGCTTCGGTAAATAGCTTTTCCCCCCATTACACGGGGCTATGTTCTAAACATGACGATGAAAAAAGTCGAAAATCACACGAAAGCCATCAGGACGTCAAAAGCCACGCATACTCCATTTCTCTCTCTTATCCGCACATTCAAGGCGCTCCACTAGTGAAAGGGTGCAACAGTTGGAGAGCACTTCGACTGCACTGTTGCCGGCTTGCAGGCTGGTGATGAGTTGTTACTGCACAGATCAGCTGCTGTTTGCTTGACTCTTTAGTCCACAAGTTTCAAGTCCAAGTTTCATTCCAGCTCTAAAGAACTGAGATACATGTATCAGAGAAATCACATTTTACACGTGAAGTTTTATTTTATTTTCTCGACCCTCCCGTCTCTCTCTCCGTTTATCAAAAGTGAAAACTCCCACAAGTTGAGATGATTTCCGTCCCATCTCAATTCTACCAAAATTATCAGAACCAAATGAAAAGTACTTTCACAAACATCCATTGGCACTTCTTGATCGGCACAATCTGTTTCATCCTCTCCAATCAAGCTTCAGACCAAAACATTCCTGCCATACAGCAAAATAGCCACCTGGCTGAACACCATTGACACTTCAAAAGTAGTAGGATCTGTCATCCTAGATAAAAAAGAGCTTTTCATATGGTACATCACAGCACACTGTCGGATAAATTATTTTCTGTATTTTCAAGGCCACACAACAGTGAAGTTCTTTCAGTCCCTCCTGGATAATCGACAGCCTTGCATCCCATTCGATGGGCGCTTTTCCACGTATGGTATTCTAAAAGTGGGTGTTCCTTTGGGTGTTCCTCAGGGCTCTGTACTCGGCCCCCTTTTATTGCCTTTATTCACAAATGACCTGGCCTTGCATATCACCGATAGAGGTCTCTCGTGTCATGTTGGCAGACGGTTACAACGCTGTCTCTCTATGCGTCTAGCTATCATCTATCCGTTTATCTCACCGCCTGACGCAAATTAACTGCTCGGTGACAGAACTGAATCTGCGCCTCGGGAAGAGCGATAGTTTATGCAAAACAGATGTCATATCTGTTGTTATCTAACAGGTCCAATAGTTTTTTCGGTGCTCATAAAGGTGTTATCAGTTTTCCACCTGACGTTGATACTGCATTTCTCTTTCTACGAAGCTGCGTCCAACGGCTCATGTCGAAAGTTTCCATTCCAAGTCCGCAGCAGAAGCATATTGCAATACACGGCACAGTCACTCCACTGACCCTTCAACAGCCGGAGACCATCATGGCTGCTGCAGGTTGTCGGGACTTCAACAAGTAGTTCGAATCAGCTAACAGCGAAGCAGCTGTTGGGCGAGGGCATTCTGAACTCAGAGATCACAGTACAGTCTCAGCAGTGCTGAATGAGCAAGGGCTCCGAGACTGACGCAGTTCTTTAAGACATTATTTTCTTTGTTCAGTATTTCCTTTTTTCACCTGTCACATGTGAACGCTCTTACCACCTGACAATTTACCTCCTGAACAAAGAGAAATGGAATAATCTTCCACCACCGCTGAATCTATGACCCTCTACCCCCATTCCCCGATGCACATGTTTTACTATCCCCGCTCTGCAAAAAATTAGTTGGATGGGTTTTCAACACGAAGGTTCGATACCTAGGGATCAAATCGACTACCGGGCAAGACAGCATCTTGGGTGGAGCGAACGCTTAGGATAGGAATGCGACAGAATGGACAGTCCCTGCATCCTGCGCGCGACATTCTCTGAATACACTGCATGCACACATTTTGATGGTGACACGGCAGCAGCTCCGCGTTGCTTGGGTTGTCGTAGCACAACACACAGAGCTGCGGCTCTCCATCCAGGGGAGGCAACGCTGGAGAGCTTGGTGGCACGTGTGGTCGTCTCGACAATTGCCCCCTTCTCACGTTTTGACTGTCTCGTCTGTGTCTGTGGGCGCTGGATTCGTCCTGGTATTCCCTTCTTCGAGGTGAGGCTTCAGGAGGCGGTGCTCCACCAGAATCCTGAGACGCTGTGTAGCGAACAACATAATAAAGGGCGACTGCAGCTATTCCAAGAATGGGAGCAAAAAACAGGAGACCGTTCAACATCTTGTTGACATCCAAATGTCGACGCTGAGTGTCTAGTTGTTGATAATCACAACGGAGACGTCAAGAAGGAAATCCACACTTTTTCCGTTTTCCTGTACACGCTTGTGCCTGCGCTGAAGGTACGGTTGAATATCTGACACAGAAAACGTCACGAGCTTTGACTGGAGCCAGAATCCTCTGAAGTGGAACGAATCAACTTCGCACAGCCAGCCTGATTGCACAAGCACTGTGATATCGTGAAACTGAAAGTATGGATCGAGCTATTGAAGGGTGCTCGTTTACGTTTTGCAATGTCGCAATGCGGCTGGTTATGCGTGCCTCTTGCCTGCCTCTGTGTGAGCTTGTCTGTATGCGTATGCCATACGTAATGATCTATTGGCACAAAATCTCGGCATGGGATTAAATCATATGTCCTTGATACTCGAAACTTTATTTTCAAACCCTGAGGTATGTAGCTGTAGAAAGTATGCGACAGGTGATAGCAATGACATAGACCCCAGAGAAACAACAAATGCAATGATGCACAGATTATATCTAGCCGATAAGACATGTGCTGCAATAGTTGTTTGCAACGCAGATAGAGGTGACATCAGCCAGCATTCCTATAGTATCAGCGGTTGAAGATTCGTTGCTGTCAAGCATTCGACCACGAAGTAATGCTCAGAACTGTGTTTGCCAGCCGTTGTTTGCAGCTAGCAGTAACATCATTTGAAGCTGTGCGGAGCCTAGAGTTGCATTCTTGGGCAAAGTGTGTCGTCCGCATTGCCTCTCCTACTGAAGAATTAAACCGGTTATCGGGCATTGTCCAGCAGTGACCGGGTGGTGGGGGTGGGGGTGGGTGGTGGAGAGAATTTACAAAGAAATATTTCCCTGGGGCAACAATTGAAAACAATTGAAAAAAAGGTTGTTACTACAAATACCCCTTTACTGATACTACTACTGCTACTACTACTGTTACTACTACTACTACTACTACTACTACTACTACTACTACTACTGCTACTGCTACTACTACTGCTGCTGCTGCTGCTACTACTATCTCTACTACTACTGCTGCTACCATCACCACCACAACCATCATCTTCATCTTCGTCGTTGTCATGATTGTCTTCATCAGCATCTTTATCATTGTCATTGTTATTATGATAATAGCTATCATTATTATATTTGTTGCATTTTCCAAGGACTTCTAGGAATTGCACATGAAACAACGCAATGTCTCGTAGCATGCGTTTCCTATTTTGAAAATTCACTACACATTCACGTGGCCTGGAGATCTGAGGCGCGTTGTTTCCACGAGGAACCTTGTAAGATCTTTCGAGGAATAGGCCGGTGTCAACATGTGTCAACATAAAACGCAGACGTAAAGACTGTCAAATGTTTGACACCTGTTGACACCACCCTATACCTTGCAAGACCTCGTGTCTGTGCAACGCGGCCCGTGTGTCAACATGAAGAAGTAAAGACTGTCAAATGTTTGACACCTGTTGACACCACCCTATACCTTGCAAGACCTCGTGTCTGTACAACGCGGCCCATGTGTCAACTTGAAGAAAGCAGACAA
>JAWQFJ010003142.1:17500-40000 GCA_034096865.1 Theodoxus fluviatilis | reverse complement strand
CTGCCTCAAATCCACATGTGCAGACGGCATAACCACCTGTGATCAGAACTACAGACATTGATCATTGTTCATAGGAACTAGCAGGTAAACAACTACTTCGATCAGAGCTTTCTACCAGTTGTGCCAGCACCTAATCTCATGTCCGCTCGCATTCCTGAATTGTTGGCATTGCCACTAAAGCTGCATTCTCTAGACCTGTTTGTCCGTGATGGGTCGATAGTTCTCCTGCTAAGGACTTCGAGGTGTATCGATAAGATCCTTTCTTAATGCCATCCATGAACTTCTCGCTCAGGTGCCAAATCCTCTTACCATCTCCACCCCCTGCTGCAGATTACTTCCAGCCCTTTTTGAGACAACTTCTTGATTTCCTAGCAGGGTACGTCGACCCACGCCAATCAACCTTCAGGTTTTTTCTTTATGCAAACACCAAGGCAGAGGAATGGCTGTCAGAGGAGAGCTTTGCTGATAATCCGATTGGGACTGGGCAGGGCCGAGAAGTTGAAGTGTATACACCAGGCGTCTCAGCTGTTGGTGCGCTGCTAGTTGAGAGAGAGAGAGAGAGAGAGAGAGAGAGAGAGAGAGAGAGAGAGAGAGAGAGAGAGAGAGAGGAGGGCACACACATGTACACACACACACACACGCACACCACACGCACAACTCGCGCGGCGCAGCTTTATCGAGCGAGCGAGCGCGCGCCGGGCGAGAGAGAAGAAGAGAGGAAGAACAAAGGTGAAAAAAAAAGGGGGGGGGTGGTGCGAAGGGGAAATAGGGGAGTGGGGAAGGGGGTCGTGCGAGAGAAGGCGGAGAACGGGGGAGGGGGGGGACGGGGGGCTAATTAAGGAGGGTGTGGTGCAAAAAGGGGTTGCCGAAAAGAAAAAAAAGGGGGGAAAAGAGGGAAAAGTGTTGGGGTTGGGAAGAATTGTGGAACAAACAAAGGGGTCTGAAAAAAACCCCAGAAACCCTCCCTCCCCCCCCCCAAAGTTCGGGAAAAACACCCCCCCCGGCAAAAAGGCGTTTTTTCCGGTTCTTGCCATAGGGGGCTTAAAAATGGGCGATAAAAAAAAAGGTGAGGTGTGGAGGTGGCCACAACAGAAAAATGGGGAGGGGGGGGGGGGCAAAAACATGTTGGGCTAGGGGGGGGATACCCCCAACACCAAAAACCTCCAAGCAAGGGTGAACCAAAATAAGGCCAACCCCCCCCTTCTTTTTCTTTTGTGGGGATGGAGAACAATCAAAAAAAACCCAAAAGGGGAAGAAGAAGTGGGGGGGGGTTGCAGGGGGTGGGCCCAATGGGGGGCCAAAGAAAGAGAAGAAAAAGGGCCCCAGACACCCAAAAACCGTGTGCCCCCCCCCCCCCCCCCAAACATAAAAAAAAAAAAAAAGGGGGGGGAGGGGGGGAGGGGTGCGGAAAGAGGGGACCAACAAAAAAAAACAAAAAACACAAAGTCTCCACAACGGCACCCCCCCACCCCCACAAATGGGTGGGGCCCCCCCCACAAAAAAAGAAATGTGCGGGGTGATGGGTGCAAAAATAAAAAATGTTGGGTTATGTCCAAAAGGGAGCTGGCCCAAAAAACAAAAACATTGGGTTTTTGGTGGGACAAAAAGACTAATGAATGCAGAGTTTTGAAGAAAAAAAAACCCCCCCCTCGCAAAAGAAAAAAAAGGGGGGGATAAAAAAACAACACCCGCCAAACACCCCAACACTAAAGGACCCCCCCCCGGGGGGGAGGCCCCCCGGGGGCGTGGGGCGGGTGCGCGGGGGGGGGTCTCGGTGGGGGGCGGAAGGGGCCCCCAACACTCCTCCCCACCCCCACGCCCCACGCGTGGTGGGGGGGAGGCGTTGGGGGATGTGACCTCCCCACCCACCCAACACCCATCTTCCCACTCCAACCCACCCTAACGTGTCCGTGCTCCGCGACTCCCTGTATTCATGAAGGTAACAATTGCATCTCGCAAGATGNNNAATGTATCACAAAGACGCCCAACACCCCAACAACACACATAAACCAAACACATGACCTCAGAACTACAGGGACAGCTGATCATTGTTCCATAAGCAGGAAAACTAGCACGGGGTCAGGTAAACAACTACTTCGATCAGACTTTCTAGCGTTGGGCCAGCACCTGAATCTCATTCCCGATTCGCAGGCTGAATTGTTGGCTATTGCCAATAAAGCTGCATTTCTCTAGACCTGCTTCATTGTCCCGTGCATGCGGGGGTTTCCCGTCGATAGTTTCTCATGCTAAGAAGGAATGCCCCTGACCCACTTCGAGAAGGTTTCTGTATCATCTTTATGTTGTCTGTATATCGATAAGGATCACTTATCCAATATGCAATCCCTATGAAAAATATCGTCGCGGCTCAGCTGTAAGCCCCAAATCCCTCCCTTACCATCTCGACCCCTGCGCCAGGTACTGCCGTGCAGATGACCCCTTCCAGACCTTGTTGAGGACCATACTCTTGATCCTTTCCTAGCCAGCGGGAGCAGGGTACGTCACGACCCACGCCACAATCAACTTCAGGTCTTTTCTTTTATGCAAACACAAGCTAGAGGAATGGCTTTTCCAGAGGAGAGTTTGCTGATAATCCCATTGGCGCACTGGCGAGGGCACCGAGAAGTTGACATTTGGTCATTACACAAGTGCCGTCTCAGTGTTGGGCGCTGTATTGTTGAACGAGAGAGTGAGCAGAGAGAGAGAGAGAGGGAGAGACACGAGAGAGACGAGGAGAGAAGACGAGGAGAGACGGAGACCGCGGAGAGAGAGAGGAGGAAGAGAGAGAGAGAGGAGCCTCTCAACGGGCACACACAGTACACACACCACACACACACACACACACGCCCCCCCACTACGCGCGACCGCCAACGTATTAGCTCTACGCACGACTGGGCGAGCCGCACGTCCGACGACCCCCGCCAACCGCGCAGCCGACCGCAGGAGACGATGAGACGAGAGCAGAAAAGCAACTATTGGCCTTGCCCGCCAATCTTCGGCGTCCGCGCCCCTGATGTTTCCAGCTTTCGTCCTACCGAGCGAGACATGGAGACTCGAGCGACTCTACCCGAGAAGACAATGAGACCGACACCTGACTAGACTGAGAGAGAGACGACAGACACTTCAGACGAAGAAACACTCCCGTCTTATCCCGTCCGAGCGCACCGAAGACGACTCCTCCACTCCTCGGATCCGAGAGACGACGCTGATAAGCTGACTGAGAGAAGCCACGTCGGACGTGACCGACGACGTCACGAGAGTAGAGAGACGTCCTGAGAAGAGAGCGACCCTCTCGGAGACGATTGGAGAGAGAGAGACAGAGAGGAGAGAGGACGAACAGAGAGAGACTGAGACAGGGGAGAGGGGAGAGAGAGCCGAGGTGAAGAGAGACGAGCCCGAGGACGACGCATTTTCAGCGAGCATCGACTGACCGACGTTACGCCGAGCTGCAGCTGCATGATGCAGAAGCATCCAGACTCCGAGACCTCTGCCGACCTGAGACGTCCCGAGGAGCTGCACGTCGACTCCCGATGAACAGCGAGCCTCTGTCGACACGCGAAGGGATGCCCCCGCGTGCCAGTCATCCACGCTACCCCTGAACCCAATGAGATCCGCACCGAGACCTGATCCTGCCTCCCTCCGATCGACCCACTTTGAAGGAGCGTATCCACTGTCCGACGCTGCCCCTACCGAGCGATGCTCCGCCCCTGACCGAGAGACAGACCATGAGACCAGACCCAGACAGCCTTGTACCGGGCAGTGCCTTGGCACACGGGCAGACACACACCCAGACCAGACCGCTGACACCGACCACTGGAAAGGACGCGCCCAGGCAGGCACGCCTACCAAAAAACACACGAAACACGGCAGGCACCCTGGCACCACGCACACCAGTACCAGACACACAGACGCCTCGGACCACAGCGGACGGACCGCAACCACGATTATTCATTCATAAAATTCCATTATTCAACCCATTCCCCCCCCCCCCCCCCCCCCCCCCCCCCCCCCCCCCCCCCCCCCCCCCCCCCCCCCCCCCCCCCCCCCCCCCCCCCCCCCCCTCCCCCCCCCACCCTCCCCCCCCCCCCCACCCCCCCCCCCCCCCCTCCCCCCCGCCCCCCCCCCCCCCACCCCCCCCCCCCCCCCCCCCACCCCCCCCCCCCCCCCCCCCCCCCCCCCCCCCCCCCCCCCCCCCCCCACCCCCCCCCCCCCCCCCCCCACTCAACCCCCTACACACACAAACTTCGCGCACAAACACTCAAACGCATTTGAATGGTGGTCTCGTATATATGATAACACAATTTGCCGAGCACATCTGGTTATAGTTGTTGTGCACACTTTCCTTGTGCGCTAAACTCACCCTTTTGTCATGCATTTTTAACCCGTGGTTGTACATGCATTCGATAATAATTATGAGCTATATGGGTGCCTCTGCACATTGGCCACCTACAATGACAGAAAGTCCCCCTTTTAGGCGCCTTTTTATTCTACCTTTTAGAATGATAGCTGACTTCATTGCTTTGAGTGTGTAAACTCAATTCAAATCAGGAGACCAAATCAGAAAGAGGCTACACGGATAGGATCTGCGATAAGGGTGTTGGACGAATACAAAGCCATCCATTTCCCTCCCCCCAGGATCGAAAGACACTCAGGGAGAACTACGTGGGGGAAGTGTCCGGACGAGAAGGCTGGTGGCGAACTTACATCCGGGTGAGTAACCTTTGAACGAAAGAAGGAATGAACGAAAATTTAAATTAAAAATAAACGAACGAACGACTGAATGAATAATGGATGAATGTACAAATAAACAAACGAACGAAAGAGTGATTGAATGAATGAACGAACGAACAAATTAATGAATGGATGAACGAGGGAACAAACGAATAGATTTTAAAAAGAACTCGGGCGCATGGTAAAACAACGAGTAGGTTGATCAAGGTAAGTTATTAGGGATTGTTGATTGTCTTTTCGCCTGGGTTTCAGGTAGATGAGCTACGATAAAGAAAAAAGACAATGAATACTCGCACGCAACCAATTCATGTATTGTTGCTCACACCTAGTTACGACATGATGGGGGCGAAGGGAAGGATCCATTATATTATTTGGTTAATTCTCATCTAAAAAAACACACGCCCGAAATTCATCCATAAAATTATCAATGTTATTGCAGTCGCTAAGGTTTGACTGGGTATTTTTACAAATGTTGGCGGAAAGAAAACGGGTAACCATGAAAGCCAAAGTGCAGTTTCAAATATTAATTTTCAAAGCTTAAACAGGTGCACCAACAGATCAAATTTTCAGTGATGAATCTTTATTCTTAGTTAGAGACAACGAACCTCAGCGCATCCTCACAGGAGACATAACAACAAACAATGATCGGATGGATCCGTACTATCGGTGTTCGTCCTGTGATGAAAGGGGTGGGGGTGGGGGTAGGACTTTAAGGAAGAGTCCATCTGTTGGTGTTGCTCATTCTGGTGCGCCACAGAGAAGAGAACAAATTAGACAGTGTTTCTGGTGCGCATCATAAAATGTGACTCGTCCAGATTCTGGACAATTATGGGTTTTTAAGGAAAGCCGCAAAGATTTTGCAGAAGCAAAAACAGCAATGATAGTATCTTCTGACTGCACGTCCTGTTTGAAATAGTCTTTGTTGTTTTTGAGAAAAGTGAAACTTTCTATTCGAAGCCGAGTTGTGAGCTTGCTTTCAGCACTGAACGTGCGGAGAAGATACCGTGACGTGAATGTTGTGACGAAGTACGTTACTAGTGTGACGTAGTACGTTACTAGTGTGACGTAGTACGTTCAAAGGGGGACGTAGTACTTAAACTTCTTGGTGTAAATTGATCTGTAAGTATTTATATAATACTTTGCAATTGTCAGTGTTTTCAAGTGTGCTGTTGTAATTGAGAAAATGGCATGAAATATTGTATCGAAACATCCCTGACATAGCATTTTCCCTTTAAGACAGAAGGGGAGGGCCACTTGGGACAAATTAGCAGTGTTTCAATTGTAGTACGATGAGAAAGGAGGAGTAAACAGGACGAATCATTCATGTTAATGTTTTTATAGGACAAAAGAGGCGGGGTTTGTTGGAAGAGTCCATGATGTTGAAGTTGTTGAACGATGAAACGGGAGGGTGAGAAATGTAGTCATACGATGAAAGACGAGAGGCCTAGTGGACGAACGTTTTTAAAAAATATTTCTCATGTGACGAGAAGGGCTCATATTGACAACAACATTTAGGACATATGGCCAGGGCCGTTCCATGCTTTCCCCTGGCTGCTGGGCTTTCATGACCTGCTCATCCGGGTAAGAGACTGGCAGTGTGTGTGTGTGTGTGTGTGTGTGTGTGTGTGTGTGTGCGTGCGTGCGTGCGTGCGTGTACGTGTGTGTGGGTGTGTGCGTGCATGGTAGCGTACGTGTGTGTGTGTGCGTGCTAGCGTGCGTGTGTGTGTGTGTGCATGCGTGCGTGCGTATGTGTACGTGTGTGGGGGTGTGTGCGTGCGTGCGTGCGTGCGTGCATGTGTGTATGATCTCGGCCAACTCCATCGCATCTCGCATTTGGGTCTCACTCATGGCGACCATGCTGCTCATCTCCACAGGAGACGCCGCTGCCAGGAGCCTACGAGAACCAGACCTTCCTGGAGGAGTTCCTGAGGAGGCCCAACACCTACCGCTTCAAGTCGGATGGACGCAAGATCGACTCCTGGCCTCCTGGCAAAGGAACCCTCCTCCTGCCTGGAGCATACTCCCACGAAGACTTCCTCCACAGGTGTGTGGGGTGGGTTGGGGGATGTGGGTGGGATGGGTGGTGGGTGGTGGGTGGGATGGGGGACGTGGGTTGGATGGGTGGTGGGTGGTGGGTGGGATGGGGGATGTGGGTGGGATGGGTGGTGGGTGGTGGGTGGGATGGGCGGTGGGTGGGATCATTCTGTGAACCCGAGTCAGTAGTGACTCTGGCGCAGTTCGCAATGAATGCATAATACACTTGACCCTTCGCAATACAGCATTTCGCCAAAAATAGTTCGCTCCGGATACTATTTCCCCCTACTTTTTACAGAAATCATTCAGATGTCAAAACTTGTTTCCATTTCAACACAAACATTTTATTTTATCAAATAAACGCTTGTTTATTGCCTCAACAAGCGTAATGTATGAGTTAATAGTCTCAGGACTACTTTAACGGCGTATAAATGTCAGGGAGCAGAGGTCTATCTCACAAGCCTCTAGTGTGCCCTCCATTTGAATATTTCGGACGGAATCCCTCCAACACGTGATATGAACTGTGTTAGAGATTCTTTCGCCGGCAGGCGATGTCTCTAGTGGACTAGAATGGGGGTGGGGGGGTGGGGATAGGTGGTGAGTGGTGGATAGAGGAGAGAATTGTGAATGGTTGTAAAAGGGGTGGCGGAAATCTGCAGTGGATTGTGTATGTGTGTGTATGTGTGTTTGTAAGTATATTCGCATGCGTAGGTGCATGCGTGCATGCGTGCGTGTGTGTGTGTGTATGTGTAAGCTCGTTCGCGGATGTGTGTAACTCCGTGTTTGCGTGTGTCTCACCGTGTATGTGCACACGCGCGAGTGTGTGTGTGTGTGTGTGTGTGTGAATGTGTGAGTGTATGTGTGTGTGTGAGCGCGTGCGTGCGTGCGTGTGTGTGTGTGTGTGTGTGTGTGCGTGCCCGCGCAAATGCGAGTGTGTGTGCCCACGTGTGTAGTCTATGTGCAACTTTTCGTACATACATATATTTACCTGAAAGATTTTTTTTTCCTAGACGTGTTTCTGACTTGTCACGATTTGCGTGAATTCTTGAAGACAAAGCGTGTCAATAATTTGTTTTGCAGACTGGAGAAATCATCTGCAACTTACAACTTCAAGGCCACAGATAGATCAAAGGGAGACTCTCTAAACTTTGGACGGAAAGACAAGGTAGTTTTGTAGTGGAACACAGTGTGCCAGTTTGTGTGTTCATTGTGACTGGAAAAACATTTATGACATGGGAGAAGATAATTTCAAAGTGGATATGGATATAGAATTTCATTTATTCGTCTCCTTGAATACAGTACTTGATACATAGGTGAAAACAAGATTCTTCCTCAATGATGAAATCTGTCTGTCCTAACGTCTCTCTGTCTGTGTGTTTGTCCGTCTCTGTGTGTGCGCGCGTGCGTGCAAGCGCGCGCGCGTGCGTGTGTCTGTCTGTGTGTATGTAGGTCTGTGTGTGCGTGTGCGTGTGATGTGTGTGTGTGTGTGTGTGTGTGTGTGTGTGTGTGTGTGTGTGTGTGTGTGTGTGTGTGTGCGTGTGTGGCTGTCTGCTTCTGTGTATGTATGTGTGACTGCCTGCGTCTGTATGTCTGTGAGTCTGCATATCTGTCCGTTTCCGTGTGCATGCACGCGCGCGCGCGCGTGTGTGTGTCTGTGCGTTTGTCTATATGTGTCCATATGTATGTGTGTCTGTCTGTCTGTCTGTCTGTCTGTCTGTCTGTCTGTCTGCCTTCTCCACCCCTCACCCCCCTACTTCTCCCTGTATGATTGAAGCCCATTTGATAATCGAAACAGAAACTAGATTTCCTGTCATTGTTCCTCTGCTTGCACTGCTTATCTGAACATTGTATTCTAACAGGACGTCAACGTGTCCCCCAACGCTTACGCCACGGAGAAGCACCTGACCATGACTGCAGAGAAATCGGGATCTAAGTAAGCTTGCCTTGCTGTTGTAGACTGGAAGTGGCTGGGCTTGGACAGATGATTATGTTTCTACAGCGTTCTGCGCTTTCGATCTTCTTTGCGTCCTTCTCCAGGAAGCCTTGGTCGCTGTGTGCGTGTGCGCGTGCGTGCACGCATGCATACATGTATGAGTGTACAGGCCTGTACGGTCACATGTGTGTCCTCTGTCAGTGCAATTATTTCTACCTCTGCCTCTGTCTCAAGCTGCTAGTCTGTTGCCTTGCCTGTTTCCACCCGGGTTTCTGTTTGCATGTGTCCACCCGTGCCTGTGCTCAAGCCTTATTCAAAGTGTATGTAGAGTTTCTTCATCCGTCCACTGGTCTGTCGTCTTGCATCGAACCATTCAATTTTGTCCGGGACGAGTTGCATGCAAATCTTATTACCACGAAGAATGGCAGAAAAGCATTTAACATGCATGTTTTACTGAATATTCGGTGATCGATTGATATGCGGTTGTGCTAGCCTACATTTGAGGGGATTGCTACTTTGAAAAATGGCGCGAGCGATCTCCCCTTTATCCATCACTGCTGCCCTACGTTGCTTATGACTGGTCCTCAAATCGAGATACCGCAGAACTGGCACCACTAGGGCTCTATCACTGCATGCACTTTGCGAGTGTCGGGTTGCAAATCCACAGTTAAATGTCGACTTTCACATCTGCAGGAAAATCGGGATTTTTTTTAACTTTTTTTTTTTTTTTTTTGGGGGGGGGGGGGGGGGGGGTGCGTCTGATTGCGTGAACTAACGTTGGAATTCTCCTGATTCTGCCTCACTTGTTAATTAAGCAATGTCAAGTGTGTAGTAAGCGGGGTACTTATCTATACGAACATTGCATTTCCATTGGCCATCCAGGAAATATCTTGGAGCTAGAAGCTGATGAAAATACCCGCTCACTGCACACTCTGATTATTAGCAGAACATTCTCTGCACATATAATAATAGCTAGTTAATTTCTCAAACTGCTCGTTTTCGGTATTCACGTGTTCAAACAGCGATAGACAATCAACCTCTGCTCATACCATGAAACTTGTAGTACCATGTCGAAGGGAATCCTTTGCCCTTTGTGAAGAACTCCGGGCCATAATGTGGGCTAGCTCTGCTTTGCTGAGTCAAGTGTCTGATCGAGCACCAAGGGACGACTCAATACGCACACACACACACATGCACGCACGCACGCACACACACACGCACGCACGCACACACATACGCACGCACGCACGCACACACACACGCAGGCACGCACACACATACGCACGCACGCACACACATACACGCACGTACGCACGCACACACACACACACACACACACACACATACACACTCACACATACACACACACACACACACACACACACACACACACACACACACACACACACACACACACTCACACATACGCACACATTGACACTCACTCACTCACTCACTCTCTCTCTCTCTCTCTCTCTCTCTCTCTCTCTCTCTCTCTCTCTCTCTCTCTCTCTCTCTCTCTCTCACACACACACACACACACACACACACACACACACACATATCATCATCATCATCTGGTTGTTGGGCAGGTTGAATAGCCCTCGAGCATATGGAACTGAGTGGATTTATGACACCACTTTGTTGCAGACACTCGATGTTCAAGTCCCAGTCACGAAGATTCCCAACAGCCTCCTTCAAACCGGTGAGTTGTCCCCCTTTTTTCTCTTAAAAAAACTCGATCAGTCTTTGTATTCCTAGAACATGCTGGTCAATAGTTTTCGGTCAAGTTCGTGTCGTTTTGATGGAATACGGGCACCTAAATCATCTCCTTTGTCCCTTTTCCGCATCGCCTTCTTTCAAATTTAACCCTCATTCCAGATTGGTGTGCCGGTACTATTTTGGGTTATCGCTTTGGCCATATCGAACACGGATCACACTGACTGGATTTATTATGCGTGGTTGATATCCACGAAAGCAACGAGAGTACATTATTAATGCAGCTGACGAATTGAGAAAGTAGGTTTTGCGTGCTGAGAATCCATTGTGGTGAGCAACTCACGGATCTGTGTCTGTAGCATATATATCATTGTGTCCATTCTGCAGTACTTACCATCTACATGCACACGAACTCGGAGAAAAGAATTTACGGGGGTCGGTGTTTCTCCTCCCTTGCATAAATACCTTTGGATTCTTTCCCTGTAGTCGATGGGCGTTCTGTTGTAGAGCTGGATGTTCTTCTTGGAGGACGAGGTATACCGCTTCAGTCTTGTCTGCTGGTGTGCTTGATTCCGGAGGGCTTGATGTTCCATTTTGGTTGGACAGAAAACTTTATATCTCTTCTTAAGTTCTTATTCCTTTATTCGTAGCAGAAAGACACAAGATGTTACACTACCCAACATTCTCTACCTTTCTATCTCTCGCTGACTACATGCTCTCTCTCTCCGGGTCTGATCCATTCTGTCTGCCTGCCCACCTCCGTCTCTCCTACCTGCCTCCGTGGTCGGCTCCGTCTCCTCGGCTCTGGCTCCCCCGTCTCTCTCTCTCTCTCTCTCTCTCTCTCTCTCTCTCTCTCTCTCTCTCTCTCTCTCTCTCTCTCTCTCTCTCTCTCTCTCTCTCTCTCTCTGCCTGTCTTTTATTCTGCCATCCCAAATTACTAACGTTCCTATGTTCTTAGACACAGACTGTTCTCATTGCCTTTTAGTTTTATGGTCATGCACCTCGACCATGGCGAGAAAAAGGGGGGAGACTCACAGAAATCCCGTATGGCGGAGGGGGGGGGGGGGGGGGGGGGGGAAGGGGGGGGGGGGAGGAAATGGTATCTGGGGAGACAGTACATCTCCATTCGGTCTAGAACTCTCTCCCAAAAATAACTTGTTTCTTGATCTATTTTCTATGACGCGTTAATCTATACGTAGGCCTACAGCATCCATCTCCAGCCTAACACTCTCTTTTTCCAGCATAACACTAGGTCAAGCACTTACATTGTGAGGGATCATGTCATGATCAGTTCATTGCGTGCGTCCTCGCGTGCATATGCATGATTACTTGTACATACGTGAATATACCGCATTTGCATATGTGTCCATACAGGTACGTGCTTACAATTGTGCGTATGCGTGCGTGCGTGCGTGCGCGCGCGCGCGTGTGTGTGTGTGAGAGAGAGAGTCATTTATTTGTTCATATATATCATTCATTCATTCTTATCATTTATTCATCCATCAATCCAGCTAGCCAGCCATTGACTCATTCGGTAAATGAGTATTTTGGGGGTTGGATTCGGAGTTTGACGACCATGTTGCAGTTGCACGTGGGTAGGGCTCGATTATCCTGTGTGATTTGAATGCACGTCTGGATCTGAATGATCTGACCCTGTCCTGTAGTCCTCAGGTAGCCTGTTCCACTGCTTGGGGCCGCTCCTGGCTGAGCTACTGGAGCAGACCCCGAAAGCCCAGCAGCCAGGGGTTCCAGCTGACGGAGCGGCTGCAGCCGCATGCTGAACCAGTTTATTTGACGCTACTGTCCATTCTTCCCAACAGAGGGAGGGACCAGCACCCGGAAGCTACGGCTACAACCCCCCCAGGCCCCCCCACGGGGTGTCGGCCCCCTTCAAGTCGAGCACCCCTCGGTTCCACTCCTCTCACACGGTGCGTCGGCGTCGGTGCTAGCAGTCCGTCTGCCTGCCTGCCTGCCTGCCTGCCTGCCTGCCTGTCTGCCTGCCTGCCTGCCTCCTGCCTGTCTGCCTGCCTGCCTGTCTGCCTGCCTGTCTGCCTGTCTGCCTGCCTGCCTGCCTGCCTGCCTCCTGCCTGTCTGCCTGTCTGCCTGCCTGCCTGTCTGCCTGTCTGCCTGCCTACCTGTCTGCCTGCCTGTCTGCCTGCCTGCCTGCCTCCTGCCTGTCTGCCTGCCTGCCTGTCTGCCTGCCTGTCTGCCTGCCTACCTGCCTCCTGCCTGTCTGCCTGCCTACCTGTCTGCCTGCCTGCCTGCACGCTTCCAGTTGCCACTAACGCTTTGTGCTTCGCAGCCTGTGCACGTTTGAAGAGTTCGAGACCCAAAAGTGGGTGACTAGTTGGAACCAAAACTATCTTAAATGAGTGCACGGTCAGCCCCTAAGCCTCTACTCGCTTGTTGAAACAATGTCTTTTGACAGGCGGAGATAGGCGAGCACGCTTTGGGAGTTGGACGATGTGCGAGGCGCAGTGCCGTGGTTTTATCCCTGGGACGGGGGAAATCTGGGTTTATTTAAATATTTTCACAATGTGGATGTAATACTGGCTGCAACCCTGTGTCGTCATTAGCTTCGGTTCAACGTCTACGACGGGCCAAAGCAATAAGACATAACGTATTTACAGGAACTTCCCATCCCTTCAAACTTGTTTATAACATATTGTGTGGGCAGTCTTAATTTTTCAAATAGGCATATAGCCCCTAATTTGGCTGCGAGTCTTTTGAGGCCGGAGAAGAAGTTTGAAGACATCGCTCAAGTACTGATATGTCTAATACCTCTCTTTCGACCACATCTGAAAATGATCATATAAAATTCTCTATCAGACATTTGAATATGTATAAAGTATTTTATTTATTGATGACTGCATCAAATAAAGATGTAAGCAAACACAACATCCTCAGTCAAAATGGTTTTTCATAAGGAGTGAGCGATAAAAGGCTTCAAAAGCTGCTGATTGCATAGACTGCATGGTGCCAATTCATGATCTGAGGCTTCGCTATTAAGAACATGATGCATACAAATGTTTCTTTGTTTGAAATGGTAGCTTAACAAAGGCCATAATGGCAGAGTGCTTTGTTTGTTGCAAATGGCGCTTCTTATAAGTATCCGTTTCTCACTGGAGATAAAGTAAATGAACATAAAAACTTAAGACACATTTGGAAGTTCGAAAATCGCACCTGATTTATTCTGATGCAGTGGCATTCTTTACTACAAGACTGCTGGCTTTGGCATTTTGAGCGCACTTTTGTCCTGATCGTTTCCTCAATGCTTGGCATAATATTGTTTTGCGTGTCAGGAATATGGTTTGGCATTCTGTCTCTCATGCTTTAAAATGATTCCCTGCTAGCAACTCATCCTCAATCTGTCAAAGATGCATTTTTGTGTGTTTAGCAATGCGAATGTTTACAATTGAATATTATTTCGTTTTCTGTTTTTTTCTTCTTTCTTTCATTCTTTCTGTTTTGTTCTGTAATTTTTCTTAGTTTTTACACAGAGAATGACAGACAGGCGGGCACATTCACGCATGCGTGTGCGCACGCGCGCGCACACACACATGCACAAACATTGTTGTTTCTAAGGCAGAGCCAGTTTGTCTAAACGACATGCACTTATTGAAGCGTTCATAATAATATTCATATTTTTAAAAGATGGTTTAAAAACCTTACTTTTTATGTAGGGGACTGATCCCACCTTGAAGTACCCGTGCATTTTAGCAATTAACTTCATTCTTCAACAACCAATAATACTCGCCTCCTTTACCCTTCATGCCTTACTGATGGCCCGTGTTTGGTCCACTGTTCTCCCAACAGAAGGTGCCTGGTCCTGGCGCCTATGAGAAGATAATGCAGCACCCCATGCCCGCCACGGTCCAGAAGATGGGAAGACAGTACGGTCTCTTCTTCTCCAGTGCCTTCCAAGCGTGACCGCTGTCCAGCCCTCAATCGCTCCTTCCATCCCTCAGTATTAGTCCACGGAATCCAGGCAGGATTCCTTCTCCCGTGCACGCGTGGACGCCGATACAGAAACGACTATATGCGATTTCTTAAGATGGCTTCTAGTAAAGATAAGGTTTCCTTCAAACGCCTTTCGATTAAACACTTACTGAAGGTCAGTTTCGGTACTCATAACACCTTTTGCGGCAACAGCGAAAAACAGTTTCAAATGAAGCTTCAAGAGTACGCACGCCCACCCACAAGGCACACGCCCTGTGTGACAGTGGTTGTTTCTCTCGACACAGAACGAGTTGAATGGTTTGTATTGTCTCGGTTTCCACTGTTACCTGTGTAAATCGCCATTTTCATGTACTTTACCGTAAGTAAGAATATGTGGTATAAAACTGGATGCCATGATGCTCACAGACAACAAAAGACCACAAATATCACAAGGATGTCAACGACTTTGTGTCATGAGGAAGTCCTTTAATTTTATGTCATTAAAACATGGAATTCTTTCAGCCTACTCGAGATACAGTGCTATCTTTCATCTTTATAAGGGAAACAATTTGGCACAATATGTACTTTTTTCGGGGTGAAGATAAAACGTTCCAAATGTTTCCATGTGATACGTTTTTGGACAAAGGCTAAAACTTCCCTCTCGTGCACGTTGTCATGAATTTGATGCACAAAGCCATAAGCAACATCTGAAACTTTATTAAACATTGGGGATTTGTAGAAAGTTATTAACTTTTCGATGTGTGCTTTCGTCTTGTTGCATGTTGATTCCAGGTGATCTCCTTTTTCTTTATGTTGTGATAATTGCAGGGATTTATGCAGTACACAAGAAATAACAAGTATTTGTATAGTCAGTATTTTCAACTTGCATTTTTGCGTGACTGTGATACTCTGGCAGTACTATCAGTCATACGTTTATTATATTTTTCCATAACGTGTGATTCTGTGTGACGTTAATCTACCGAATTTGAGCCAAAGACTGCAGAAATGGTTAAGATATAACGAAAAATTTACAGAAAAGTTCCTACATTACCAGAAAAAGATTCTAATAGGGTAAATATATTAAATGAGAGTGTTAAGTTGCTTTGTGAGGCTCATTTAAAGATACATAAGAGTGACCATCGTACAAGCAGCACAAGAAAGTTTTAAAAAGTGAAGGGCGGAACCCCCCCCCCCCCCCCCACAAAAAAAAAAAAACAACAACAAAAAAAGTTCCACCTACGACTTCCATACAATTATAACTTTCTGTACTTTGTATGTTGAAATACTTGCCAAACAGTATTATTCGCGTGTTTATCAACCCAGGACGATCAAACACTACTCATTGCATCAACATTTTGGTGGTCACAGAAGTATTTTGTCTACCATTGTGTTCAACCCTGGGTTCATTAGCCTCGTTTGCTATTTCTTTTTCCCTTGTCAATCCTATTGATTACATTATACATTTTTTCACATTTGTTTATTTGTTGAAGTGACTGAATCGAATTATGTGCAAAATAAACAGAGAAAACATACATTGTTGTGCCATTATTGTATTTAGGGGACTAGGTCCTGAGCTAAATTGAAAATGTGCTTTACGTGATGCTACGCATGCAAGATGGTTTCATCACATACACAGCATTTCAAAAACATCCATCCTTGCTAAAAACCACTAACTTCTTAAACTGTTGAACAGAAGCTGTAAAAATTCAAATGGCTGAAATGCGTTTCCAAAATTCAGCTTTGGCGAGAAATAGCATGCTCATGCTTCCTCACATTAGCAGACGACGGAATAACGCTAAGGTGTAGGCCTACATGCTGCGGATTAGCACACAGCATAGATCAACGCTCTAACGTATTCTGAAGATCTTTCGGAAACTACATCGCTAATTCATAGGCTAAGTTTCCACATCAAGCATATGAAATAACGGTTTGAAGTTTAATACCTGGAGATATTTCATCCAACACAATCCAACAGTATCTCTGAAGGCTTCACTGCGTTCCTGAAGTCCTCTGATGTTAGAACCCAGTTCTCCTAGCCTAGGGAATCACTGCAAGAGGCTTTAAGTCCCACGGAAAAAGGTTATATTTGGAAGGAAATGTTACAACCAAAACCCGTTTCACCTGGATTTTCGGAACAATCAATTCCATATTTGATGAAAACGTTAACTTAGAACATGCCATTTTCTTAACCCTCTGCTTGACGGCAGTCGTTCAGATTTGATCAGCCGATGTCAGCATAGGTGAAGTCCACAATTGAGCTAGTGGCTTCAATGGAAGCGCAGAAGTTTTCTCTTCGTATCCGGCACTGCACAAGTCTTGCCGATTCTAGTAAACCGATGCTTCCCAGAGCTATCAGTGCAGTTCCCCCTGCTTCTGCACAGGGAATGCAGACTTAGCATTGCAGCGTTGGCTGTCGGCGTACTTGGGACCTTGAATTTGTACCTCAAGGCATCCCCTTTTTACAGAAGCATCTCTTCACTAGCGTTTCATTATCCATGAAGTTCTCACTGTTAATGTGAAAATAGGTCGAAAAGAACAACAAACACACAAGCTCTCTCACAACTGTATTCAAAAACATGACTGGAATTTCCAAGCAGCTGAGTATGACCTCATGGTGCAGACATCTAAAGAATAAATAATGGAACAAGCCTATTTGCAAACTGAATATACAAAGGAATGGATAATATATAGTATTATGATCATAATATGGACTGATCTGACAAATAATATCAGAACAATTGCATATACCTTTGCACTCTATTATTGTCCAACATAATTTAACAATATCACAGCTTCAGACTATTGTGCAGTTTATGTACATGTTTACAGGACCACTATAATTATACTTTCTCAATCACCTGTTTAAAAAGTATAACATAGTTCCTGGCAAAATAATCACTGACATATAAATATGGCATAGGCAGTTCTGAGAAGGATACCACTGCATCTGCATCAAACCAAGAAGAGCTATATGATTTCACTGCAATCTTCACAGAATGAAAAGTTGACTGCTACTTTATGCCTGCAAACTGCCAGCACTAAACTGTCCCCAGGCTGTTTAATACTGCACTGATGGGCAAAGCAAAGCTAACTCTGGTATGCAAACTCACATACAGGTGTAAATTCTTATTAATTTTTACTTTTAAACAAGTATGGTCGGTTGTAGTCCATGGGTTCAACTGTTTGAAATCTTTGGAATACAGACTGCTCTGCACCTGAATAATTTGGAAACAATCAGTGATATGTTTTAAAAGTTTGACAACATGATGACGATAATTGAATCTCCTAATATAATAATACTAAGTCTCGACAAAAAAATGCAACTCAACTTTCACATTAGGAATCAATACATGTTTCTATCCAAGTTAAAAACATGCAAATCATGATACAGAAATTATTGTTCATGATGATTATGAAGGAAACAATCCAATAACAGTCACAACGAGCCTCACCAGCAAGACGAAAATCTGCACATAAATTTTTGTTTAATCATTACCACAATTATGACCGTCTTCTAGAATTGGGGGGCAACAAGGCCATGACACACAATGAATTTGAAAAAGATGCACACCAGTCATAACCATCTATGACAGAACCTTACAAACATTTACACTGAGGCTTATGCTCCTTAAGCAACAGACTCACGAGTTTCAGAGTTGAATTTTCCCATGAATAGATGGAGCCTTTCATTAGCTAAAGATTAATGACAATCTAACATTTATCCACTAAGATTACATTCATTTTGTTTGTGTGTTCGATTGCCAAATAACTCAATCTTTAGTCTGCTCACATTCACTGAAGACAAGAAGGGCAAAGCCCATACGACTCACATGCTTGACCTTGACCTTTATATGACCTTGACCTTTATATGACCTTGACCTTCAGGTGACCTTCAAGGTCAAGGTCAAACAACTAAACCTACCAATGACATCATACACAAAGAAATGCTTTACACATTTTTCCTACCAAAATACATGTGACCTTGACCCAAGGTCAAGGTCATCCAAGGTCATGCAACACAAAGCTGTTAATTCAAGACATAGGAAGCACAATGGTGCTTATTGGCACTTTCTACCATGAGATATAGTCACTTTTAGTGGTTCACTACCCCATTTTGGTCACATTTCATAAGGGTCAAAGTGACCTTGACCTTGATGATATGTGAACAAATGTGTCTCATGATGAAAGTATAACATGTGCCCCACATAATTATTAAGTTTGAAACAGTTATCTTCCATAGTTCAGGGTCAAGGTCACTTCAAAATATGTATACAATCCAACTTTGAAGAGCTCCTGTGACCTTGACCTTCAAGCAAGGTCAACCAAACTGGTATCAAAAGATAGGGCTTGCTTTGACCTATATACCACTTGTAGCTAAGGTCGCCATTCTCAATAACGTGGGAGAAAATTGGGAAAATGTGAAAAATGACTGTTTTTGAGACCACATTTATGGCTCCTGTGACCTTGACCTTGAAGCAAGGTCAAGTCACTATGTATGTTTTTTGAGGCCTTGTCATCATACACCATCATGCCACATTTGGTGTTGATAGACTTAATAGTCTCTGAGAAAAATCCAACGTTTAAGTTTTTTACGCCTGGACGCCCGGACGCCCGGACGGACGGACGGACGGACGGACGACACGGCTCAGTACATAGACTCACTTTTGCTTCGCATGTGAGTCAAAAAACAGGAAAACTGTTGAATGTGTAATATTATCACAATCACTTGAAGGTTTGAAATAGACAGTTACAATAACAGGATAATGACCAGCAAGCTGAAAACTGATTGAGACTCATGCATGAATATCCAAGTATCTATTGTAATAACATTAGATTGGATCAACTTGAGATGTATAATATAACCTGAGCATTGAAATCTTTGGTTCCCAATCATGCAGTTGTTACTTTGCTAAATACGTCAAAAACAGAGTTTATACATCACCCTGTTCATTTACATCACAATGCAGTTGTCTCACTAACAAGCACATGCAAGGGCACTGCAATTCACTATGAATCCTTACTTTGATGGATGGGAAACGATGTGTGGGAATTGGCTCAACTTTGGCATGGAAGAAGAGGAGAATTCACAGGCATTGACAATGGGAGGCAGGCAGTGAAACAGCCTTGGATGCAAAACAGTTGTCTCAACTTCACAGCACCCTTGGTAGCATGAGACAATAACTGCTCTTTTCTGGGGTGAACATTTTCCCTTCTGTTTGCTATCAGTTTTGTTAAACACAAATGAGATTCTGTGTTTCTAAACTACACTTTAAAAATTGTCTTCATTTGCATTGGGTCTTGATAAATTAATGTGCTTAAAAATTTATTCATTCATTTATTTATTGTTCACATCTTTTTCAAAATTGTTTTGTGATCACCTACACACAGTTATGACAGAAAACACCTAATTCTACAAGTTGCACATTGTCACAGACACACTACCTTCCCAACGACAGCAGCATCTACTCTTCACTGCAAAGAGCAAAGAACCAAATATTTCTACATGTGGAATAACCTCCTTCATACATTCTCCACTTTCTGGGAAAATATAGCCAAGTGGATTTCATCTGGGAAACAAACAAAAACAAAAAAGCAGATCACAGCAGAAGCCACATCTACATAAGTACAAAGAAAACAACATTCTGGCCTATGACATCCTCCATTCATCCCCTTTACTGCACAGAGCAACATGAGCCCCTGGCCAAGACCTTGTTCAGTGCCTGTGGAGGCACACAGACATAGAAACAAGTGGAGGCACACAGACATAGAAACTAGTGGAGACTGCCAGGCAGGTGCTGCTGCACTAGGCTACAGAGGGCCCATGACTAAAAGGTATCAGCTGTGAGGAACAGGAAAGGGACACTGCAGAGTGGGTGTTCAATCATATCCCAAATGCTTGATTTCATTCATGAAGGACTGAAAAGGGGACCCTTGATATACAAACAAAACATCACATTTTATGCAATCACAAAGGGGAATGGAATTCAACAAAGATTGCATATATGCATAGAGGTCAAGTCCACCCACTCACAGTAATGATATCAATGCAGAAGCTTAGAATGCCTTCCATGTAAGCAAACATGAAACAAGATAACTCTTGCTCAGCTGCAATGACCATTATGTGAAAAAGTAAGTGGTAATTAAAAGATCACATTGACCAAAGACAAAATAAAGGAAAGATGTCAGATGATGTATAAAGTGTAATATGATTCAGTGCCCATATGAAATAATCACTTTTACCTTTAATATGTTTACTGCTAGGGAGAGGATGAAATGGACAAATATGAAATGAAAGTGGAGCTTAAAAATGACCAGGCTGGTTCAAAACCTTTTTGTCCCATAAGGATCAAAGCAGTTAAAAATATGGGCAAATTGCTACAGTGTTATCGTCTTTATTAATACTCTGGCTACACTGATCACCAGACAGTGTCAATACTGACATAAGAATGGTAATCTGGGCAATAATTATCACAAATGATTTCTACTGAGTGCTGTTTTCAAAGATTATCTTTTTAAGTTTGACAAATGATTCAAGCACCATAAAGTGACAATGTAGTAAGGTTTTGAAGCATCACCAAGATTGATGTGCTATATTGATAGAAGCAGCAATAAAAATGAGCATTATCGAATTGGAAGTCCATTAAAAAAATATTAAAAGAAATATATAATTATAACTGTCACAAAAATTATTTGCTATCTGAAGAGCAGTGAGAAGCAATTCCACAATCAAGTGTAACAAGTCAATGCAATATATAGCTCCTTACATACACGTAAAGGTATGTAAAACTAATGGTTTTACATAAAGGTCATATTCCAAACATACACAAAATAGGAGCTGTGTCAGCACTGTACTGTCAATGAATTTCACTGACAACAGTCCCACCTCAGCCAATTCTTCCAGAAGACAACACCAATCACAGCAATTCCTACTTGACCAGTTATACAGTTTTTGTGTGCATATTCACCAGCACTTCAAATGAACAAATATATTTTTATAAAATCATTATGCCCTAATACAGTGAACAACATTTCTTATCCGTTCAACCAGTCATAACACATTTTAGTTTTTTACACAACAAAAACAAATCATTACATCAACTCTAGCCATAGAGCCTTCAAACACTCCAGCCAGTAACTTCACAACTGCTTCAGTCTTGGACAACAAAAGAACACAAGCATTTTACACAATGTAAAACCAACCTCATCATACCAACATAAAGAAATATGCTTGGCAGACACTGTACATAATCTTGCAACACATTCCTTTTGCATAGAAAGCTCAGGAAAGTATGCAGTTGAAGCCTTGTTTTATCAGTTGTGGCATCTCTCTAGATTTCCAGTACAATTTTTTCTGATAAAAACTACAGGCAATATTACAATAAGTTTTTAACATCTTCCACAGTGATATATATTCATCCTCTCTGAGCCAGTCACACACATTCAATGACAACCTACTTTCAGTCATTTGAGTGACAGATACTGATCAGCACCAACTGGACAGGACAGAAAGGA
The DNA here is from genome assembly GCA_034096865.1 of Theodoxus fluviatilis. Classification (NCBI taxonomy): domain Eukaryota; kingdom Metazoa; phylum Mollusca; class Gastropoda; order Cycloneritida; family Neritidae; genus Theodoxus; species Theodoxus fluviatilis. The sequence continues at coordinate 18,135 of JAWQFJ010003142.1, read as the reverse complement.
CTGCTGCATGACCACTTCACGCACCACCTGCTGGTGGTCACTTGTAGGGAATGCATACCTTGCAAATCACTTGTTCAGGCAACAACATGACATTACTGGAAAGGTGGCAATCACAAAGATGGCATGGACACAGCAAATCCCAACATTACACATCACAAGCACAAAACCCATGAGGTGCTCCCCACAGAATAACAGCTGATAGTCCTACAATACAAAGCCCGAAGGGTCCTTGGACCAAAGTGTTCAAGCTGATGCAAGAGAAACTGAGCAATTTCTGCACTGCAAAGATGACACCACCCACCCAGACCCACCCACACCCAACAAATTTACAAAACCATCTTCTTTAGGAAAAAAGTTCCACTTGCAAAGTCTACTTTGCATATTTGATACAACACATACCACAGGCAAGCAGAATGGTCTCATGCACCAGATTTACTTTTTGGTGGCAGTTGTAGAATGCAGCCAAACAGCATGGAAGACTGGCTGGTTTTAAAGAAGCACAGATGAATTCCCTCTAAAACAATGTTAAAATCTTAACACAACCTTTAAAAAATGACTTCACTCACCAATGTTGCATCCTTAGATGGTTTGAGATGGGCCTCATTGGCATTGGTGGCACAATTGACAGATGTCTT
>JAWQFJ010003142.1:0-12500 GCA_034096865.1 Theodoxus fluviatilis | reverse complement strand
CCAGGGTGAGTTGGGTTACCTTTACCATATATATATATATATATATATATATATATACACACACACACACACACATATATATATATATATATATATATATATATATATATATATATATATATATATATATATATATATATATATATATACACACACACACACACACATATATATATATATATATATATATATATATATATATATATATATATATATACACACACACACACACACACACACACATATATATATATATATATATACACACACACACACATATATATATATATATATATATATATATATATATATGCCTAAGCAGTTAGAGAGGAAGGAAAAGACTCCCTACCAGTCTCTGCAGACTCTTGGTGTGCCCAGGGTTGAGGGAGACAGCATTCTCATAGCACACCTTGGCTTCGTGGAACTTCTGCTTGTGTTCATACACCTGTCCCTTCTGTGGTCACAAAGCCCAACACATGAACAGTTGGGCAAGGCATCGTTAAATGGAGAGTGAACTCACTTGCAAAATGACAATGCAATCAATAGTGTAATCAGCAGTTGCTCCTGTAACGGCTACTCTTTTCCAAGGAAACAACAGTAGAATTGTTTCTAAACTCCTCCTCCCTGTAATCACCTCTAGTGTGATGCTTCATCATCAAATGACAAAGTGTTACTCACAGATAGTCATACTTTTGAGATAAATCCTTAACTAGCTCTGCATCTTTCCATAGGAAAACAAACAAGCAGACAAGCAAATATATGAACAAACAAACAACACAGTAGCCTGAAAGAAGTAGAAAACATGACGTTTCATGGTCTCGTTTCATTACAGCAAAATGTACACTAGTCCACAGTCATGTCAAGTAGAGACTCATCTTCACCTCTGTCACTTTTAGGCTATGACTGATTCTGAGAATGTTTTGAACGTTCTTTCCCATCATGAAAACAGATTTAAAACTGGACAAACAGTAGGTGAATTACTGGCTGTTGACGATGCCACCCCTATAGAATGGACATGAAGAGACAAGACAAACAGTAGGTGAATTACTGGCTGTTGACGATGCTACCCCTATAGAATGGACTTGAAGAGACAAGACAAACAGTAGGTGAATTACTGGCTGTTGACGATGCTACCCCTATAGAATGGACATGAAGAGACAATGACACTGCAGTGCTGTCAAATCTAGCCAACCAGTCAGTCTAGCCCATGAAACTCCATAAATTTTCATTGGTCAGAAGGCAGGCTCTCACAGAATTCAGGGAGAAGAGCATTTATTTCATAAGAAAGGGAGAAAAGAGTAATCAAAAGCATGCACTTTAGGGACTTTTTGCTGTCAATACTGGATAGGGTTGGTGCTTTAAAAGCCATTTTCAGCATGTCTAATGGTAACATTAAACATTTCCTGGCAGCATCATAGAAATAGATGATTCGTGGAGTAGCTGGAATAAAATTCTCCATAATAACCTTCACCCTAGTCAGCTTAGTGAATGTAAGGGTCAATGCTAACAATTGTGCAAGTGGAGATAACACTCTTTTCATAAGGGCAAGTCACAAAGGCATTCACTTCAGGTTTTACTGTTGTTATCCAACACCATGAACATATTTCTCCCTCTGGCTGTCAGATATCTATCATGATGGCACACCCACACACAGCCACATGCATGCATGTGCACATGTTTGTGTGTGTGTGTGTATGAATTGCACATGCATGCACACACACACATGCAAGCATGCATGCATGCATGCCCACACACACACAATGCAACTGTGCATGCATGCGCACACGCATGCACACACACACACTCACACACATGCACACATACACACGCTCACATACACACACTCACACACACATGCACACACACACACACACACACATGTACACACACACACACACACACACACATGCACACACATGCACACACACTCACACTCACACACACACACACATACACACACACACACACACACACACAAACACACACTCACACACAAACACATTTAAAAGGGCAAACACACGGAAAAAAACAACAGACAGATACAAAGAAACATATAATTATACAATGGCAAACAGATACACTGAGAGACAGACCAACCACTGACCATGTAATAGACTTGGTGCGAGAGGGGGAAGATGCCGGAAGTCTCTGTCACACAGGCCTCAGCTTCGGACACCTTGTTCAGACACAGGTACAGCTCAGCTGCAAACATTCCGTTGAAGTGCACTATTCAAAGTGCATTCAAACCTTTATGGCAGGAGAGTCCTGACACTGCTTCCGACAAATGGTATTCTTTCTTAAATCTTTTGGCCAATTAGTCGGAATCAGTGTCAGGACTTTCCTTCCTCCAGTGTCAGTCCCACCCCGGCAAACACTCTCTTTTTTTATTATGTATACAAACCTTTATGATAGATGTGTCAAAAACAAGGGACTGCCACGGCACTAAAGTAAAAGTCTAAAACACGGTGAGGTTTTGATGGCCGCGTATAATACAAAGCAAATACAAAACATTGGAAGGTAAAACAGCGTAAATTTTCGGCTAAAAAGCCTTCATCAGGCGCACAAATAAAACTTACTGGAGGGCGGACAAAAGTGGAAGTCCGGCCTTCCAATGTTTTGTATTTGCTTTGTATTATACGCGGCCATCAAAACCTCACCGTGTTTTAGACTTTATGATAGACTTTATTTTCCGCAATAACAATGCATTTCAAACATGACATGCACATATAATGTATACTTAATTGACAGAAAAGCACATGACAAAGCTAGCTTCTGTTGTCAATTCTATGCACAATTCCCTGGGAATAGACTGTAATAATTTCAACTACATGACTAGTTTGCTTTTGAATTCATGCCATCAAGAGTTACTTCCCCTGAACAAATCAAAATGACGCCATATCCACGTCAACATTTACAAAATGAAAGCACTCACAGCCCACTGCGCTAAAAGATTCAAATCATTTATCAGAAAAAACCCTGAAAGTCAAGTGAGATAGCAAGTTTTCAAAGTAATCAAAACCATGGATATGGGGGGTTCTCAGTGCAGAATCCACAGCACTGTAAATTTAGTTGTAACCAATTTTAGAGCACATCACTTTCAAAAATAAAACCTTTCAGAAAAATAGCTCTCTAACATAATGTCATTAGTATGTATGTGTAGACATGAGTATGTGTGTGTGTGTGTGTGTGTGTGCATGTGTATGTTTGTGTGTATGTGTGTGTGTGTATGCATGCATGCTTGCATGAGTATGCATGTGTGTGATGAAGTTAGGGTTCATGGGAGAAAGTACCAACTGTGACATTTTCAAGTTTTCACTGCATGGCGCCAGATGACGAGCACCTACCGAGGTGGAGCCAGATCTGGGCCTGCAGCATCCAAGACTGCTGGGAGCCTGGCCTCTGCTGGAAGCTGCTGTTCATGGAGGACGCCACCTCTGACAGCGCACGCTCCACTCTTGACGCTGCCACTGATTCCGCACGTATGGAGCCTGTATGAACACAGGAAAGAGCATTTGTAACAAGTAACAACAATCATCACTGTTACTGCTATCATCATCCTTCTTCTTCCTCCTCCTCCTCCCTGTCCCTTTCCTCCTCTTCTGGAACAAATCTTCCCCGAGTGTTGGGGGCAAGAACACACCCATAGCATCTCCCTACACCGTTCACAAAAGGCAAATTACCAGAGAAATTGAGACTTGACTTGCTCTTACTCTAAGTAACCAGCTTTGATGATTCTGAGATCTATGGCCTTACAAACCTACAAAGTCCCATTCCTTCCTTCCTTCCTTCCTTCCCAAATCTATGTGGATTTAATTTCCAAATGTGTTTAGAGGATTTCCATTCCTGGAGGTCCCTTTACAGCACTCAGCAGAACTTTTGTGCAATTTTTTGACAATTATTTTCCAATGTCTATCAGCTGAAAACCCATAAGGGCAATTTAAAATTGTGTTTTTGTGGAGCACTACAATTACAAAGGGAGTGAAAAGTATAACGCTTCACAGTACTTTCTTGGGGGGAAAAAGCAGCAAATCCTCCCCTTTTTTCTTACACATTTTAGTATCCGTTTGTAAATGACAAGGTATGGTACAGGAATTTTATCTCAAGAAATCCTGGAAAATCACCACAGACCACAAAACCTGGTAATCATGACAGTTTTCATCTGAGATACATCAGCAGTAAATCAACCCTGTCTACACTGCCCTCGCAGACCAGCAGGCAGGGGTTCCAGCTAATGAGGGGGACATCAAGCAGCTCTGGTGGTATGTTACTCTCTATAAACTACATGTTCAACTAAAATAATTTTGTAATCATTAATGAATTTGCCATGTTTTTCACTGACAGAGAGCTCCTAGTAGTATGGCCACCAACCTGATCCTCTCTCACTGAACTCATTCATGGTGAGCTGTGCCAGACTCCTTCGATCCAGGGTGTTTCTGTCCATGCCTGGAGCCTTTTTCTCTGACCCACTGCAGCAAGAAAGAGACCAATATTTGACTTCAAAAGTGGCAACACTGCACAAGTTTTCTGTAAACAGAGCAGATGATGAACAAGTTATTGATATTCTGCTAGCATCTAAGTGATCACTACACATTTCAATGATGGAGAGGTCGCCATTTCCTGTTGTTAGTAACACAACGTTTCAGCTGTCAGTGTCAGTACCAAATAAGTGTATAGTGCAATAACAAGTTTCTTTATGAAAAAAATACCATTTTGGTTTTTTTCAAGAGCAAATGATGAAAGTCAGTAATTCGACTTATCTTCTTTGTCTATTTCATGCATGTTGTCCACTCACTCTTCACTGTCTATTTCGTGCATGTCTTTCTGCTTACTCTTCACTGTCTCACTCACATCTGAACTACAGAGACGGATACAAGCCCTGGAATTGAGATGCTACCGCAAGATTCTGAACATCTCATATAAAGACCATGTCACAAATGAGGAAGTCAGCAACAGGATCAGGAGAGCATTTGGACTGTACGAAGACCTGCTCTCAATCGTGAAAAGCAGAAAGCTGAAGTGGTATGGTCACGTGTCAAGAGGCAGTGGGCTGGCCAAGACCATCCTGCAAGGTACCGTACCAGGTGGGAGAAGGAGAGGCAGGCAGAGAAAGAGGTGGGAAGACAACATCAAAGAGTAGACAGGCTTGACCTTTGCTGACACAGCGAGCCACAGAGGATAGAGATCGATGGAGGAAGAATGTCCGAAAGTCATCAGTGGTGCCTCAACAACCCATCTCAGGGTTAAGAGACTGAACTGAACTGACTCACTGTCTATTTCGTGCATGTCTTTCTACTTACTCTTCACTGTCTATTTCATGAATGTCTTTTACTTACTCTCCACTGTCTATTTCATGCATGTCTTTCTACTTACTCTTCACTGTCTATTTCATGCATGTCTTCTACTTACTCTTCGTTGTCTATTTCATGCATGTCTTTCCACAGCTTCATCATCTTCTTGCAGGTGTTGAGGGCCTCCTCTGGTCCACTCAGTATCTCCTCCAGCTTGGACTTGGTCAGCAGCAGGCTGGCACAGACAAGACATCAAAGTCTGTCACTGGGCTGTCACTCAATGGATCAGGGAGAGATAGGGAAGGACACACAAACACACACACATGCACACACATACACACAATAAAAATTAACACACACATGCACGAATACACACACATGCATGTTTGCATGTATACACACACACAGACACAATCACACACACACACACACACAGAGTCAGTCAGTTAAATATTAAGCTCATCAGTTAGCAGAGCATGAATATCAACCAGCAAATGGACACTTTAGGCTTGTTCTGGAGTACTCAGCGCTGCATGAGCGCTTCATGTTGGCAATTGAGCGCTCTTTGCCACTCCTGAACGCCTCAGATTTTGTGCAGCGCTTCACTTGATAAAGGGGAGGTAAATCTTCTGCGCCCCATGTTGTGTTGATAGACGTGAAGAAAGTGTTTTCTTTGCCACAGACATCGTTTATGCACGTTTAAATGTATTCTGCATGAATAAAGTCCACTACTGTGTCATCCTTACTTGCCATTACTCGCACATACAGAGCGCTTGGGGCAAATAAAGCCCGCTCCAGTCCCAAAATGATGTTTCTGAGGGTTATTTTACACATCGACGGCCAGTGCGGGATCGAAGACGCCATTTTGATTGTGATGCAAAATCATCTGAAGCACGTCGGATTGGTGATTCACAGCGCTGCTCAGCGCTGAGTGAATCACACCCCAAAATTGCCGTTCAGGAGTGAATCACATGCAGCGCTGAGCAGTACTTTGAATCGCTGCACCTCCTGAACAAGCCTCTTGTCAGATGCACTGATAGACTGTCAAAGGACAGATGAACAGATGGAGAGGACATACATACTGAGTGGTACAGATTCAGCTGACACAGATGTTCTTCTACTATTATTTTAACTACATCTTCCAGCTCTTCCTTTTCCTCTACCTACTGTCTGCCTCTTCCTGCTTCTCTTCACATGCTCCTCCTCTTCTCCTGCAAACCACACCACCCCCACCCTCTCTCTCTCTCTCTCTCTCTCTCTCTCTCTCTCTCTCTCTCTCTCTCTCTCTCTCTCTCTCTCCCTCTCCCTCTCTCTCTCTCTCTCTCTCTCTCTCTCCCTCTCCCTCTCCCTCTCTCTCTCTCTCTCTCTCTCTCTCTCTCTCTCTCTCTCTCACCTCCATCTCCCACCCCCAACTCTTACCCCCTCCACTTCCAATTCACATACTCTCTCCTGCTCCTCAACTCTCTCAAGCTGCTCCTCCTCCTCTTCCTTCTTTCTGTGCCACACAACCCCCAGATCCTCTCTTCCTCCCTCCCCCTTCCTCCTCCCTCTTGCAGACCTAAGGTTGTCAGGGTACTCCTCCTCCTCTCCATCTCTCCTTCTGTGCCACACAATCCCCAGACCCTCCTCCCTCCCTCCCTCCCTCCCTCCCTCCCCCCCTCCCTCCCTCCTCCCTCCCTCCCTCCCTCCCTCCCTCCCTCCCTCCCTCCCTCCCTCCCTCCCTCCCTCCCTCCCTCCCTTTTGCAGACCTGAGGTTGTCAGGGTACTCCTCTAGTGCTGCATGCAGGAGAACCATGGCCTCCTCCATCTGGTTCTGGGCGGTCAGCAGCAGCACCAGCAGGTGGAGAGAGTGGATGTGGTCATTGCGGTACTTCAGTGCCAGCTTCACATAGGTCAGTGCCTCACTGATCTGTGTGTGAGGTAAAAGGTAGGGGTACAGGTACTTGCTTTAATATTTTAACTTTCTACCCATAAATAAGATGTTCTAACTACACACCTTTACTCCCTGGTCATAAGGTTACACCCATTGATATTCCAACAATGTTTCAAGTCCTTGGGGTGCATTTAAGCTGCAGACAAATACCTCCAAGTTATTTTTCACAATTTTCTAGCTTAGCCCTCACAACAGGTTTATTCCTGGGAAGGAAGTATTGAGGGTAACGTGAGTGAAACATTTTGCTTTGAGAATGCAACTTGGGATCACACAGCTGTGAACAACACACCCACAAGCCACAGGAGACCACAGGTCGGGCACAGCTGTGAACAACACACCCACAAGCCACAGGAGACCACAGGTCGGGCACAGCTGTGAACAACACACCCACAAGCCACAAGAGACCACAGGTCGGGCACACTGCCCCCACGGAGGGCATGCAGATGGTGCAGACATTTTGAACCCTGGCACCGTGAGGCAGTATCCTGGAGTTTACTGCTAAGACTACAAAGTAGCAAAACAACAACAGTGACAAATATTTTTCAGTCAGACACTGCAAAGCTTGGTAATCTCAGGGCACTGAACTCTAGCTGGTTGTGATGACTATGTGGGCAGTTTATGACAGTAATGGTTTTCAGAGACTTGTTTGGTTAATATTTGAAGGTTTGGAATGTGAAGCTTTATGTCAAAATAGTATCCCAGGATCGTATAAATGCAAGTAAATTTCATGAATCTTTTTTTAATTATTTAAAGTGCAATCTACTCATACACATAAGCCTTCCATCCATCCCCTCTGGCTCAAAACAGAATAAGTTAAAATGCATGTCAACATGTGATTTAGTGAATGATGTTTCATCCTCAGGAAAACATGGATGTACAGGTGTAAAACATGGATGTACAGGTGTAAACATGGATGTACAGGTGTAACACATGGATGTACAGGTGTAAAACATGAATGTACAGGTGAAAAACATGGATCAGGGTCCAATCACTTCTGCTCCTTTAGTTCATCACAGAAGATGTATTCTGCATGCCAGCTGGTGTGGCACAGAATGTTTTATTGCCTGCAGGTGGAAATAAGCAACATTATCCTGTGATGTTTAGATTTACTTGCTCACACTTTGCCCGAAAGGGTAATAGGAGTTGGCATCTTTCTGTCCTCTTAAGTACATGCATCTATGAATCTGGTCCCTTAAAATGGCATTACAGAATTCCGAAGAATTTGATATAAATCTCAGGCTAATACATGGCTACTTTACAATAAAAGTTCTGTTGTTATTGCTGTGTGGTGTTGTAGTCGTTACTGTTACATTTTTACTGCTGTTTCATTGTTGTTGCTTTTGCTGTTCCTGCTGTTGCTGATGATATTGCTGTTGTGTCATTGTGGTTGTTGATACATTATTGTCGCTGTTGTAGCTACATTATTTTCTCTGTTGTAGCTACATTATTGTTGCTGCTTTCATTGCTGCTGCTACTGCTGCAGTGGATACTGTTGTTGCTACATTATTGTTGCTGTTGTAATCGCTTTCATTGCTGCTGCCACTGCTGCAGTGGATACTGTTGTTGCTACATTATTATTGCTGTTTTAATCGCTTTCATTGCTGCTGCCACTGCTGCAGTGGATACTGTTGTTGCTACATTATTGTCACTGCTTTCATTGCTGCTGCCACTGCTGCAGTGGATACTGTTGTTGCTACATTATTGTTGCTGCTTTCATTGCTGCTGCCACTGCTGCAGTGGATACTGTTGTTGCTACATTATTGTCGCGGTTGTAATCGCTTTCATTGCTGCTGCCACTGCTGCAGTCGATACTGTTGTTGCTACATTATTGTTGCTGCTTTCATTGCTGCTGCCACTGCTGCAGTGGATACTGTTGTTGCTACATTATTGTTGCTGCTTTCATTGCTACTGCCACTGCTGCATTGATACTGTTGGTGCTACATTATTGTTGCTGTTTTAATCGCTTTCATTGCTGCTGCCACTGCTGCAGTGGATACTGTTGTTGCTACATTATTGTTGCTGTTTTAATCGCTTTCATTGCTGTTGCCACTGCTGCATTGATATTGTTGTTGCTACATTATTGTCGCTGCTTTCATTGCTGCTGCCACTGCTGCAGTGGATACTGTTGTTGCTACATTATTGTCGCTGCTTTCATTGCTGCTGCCACTGTTGCATTGATATTGTTGTTGCTACATTATTGTCGCTGCTTTCATTGCTGCTGCCACTGCTGCAGTGGATACTGTTGTTGCTACATTATTGTTGCTGCTTTCATTGCTGCTGCCACTGCTGCAGTGGATACTGTTGTTGCTACATTATTGTCGCTGCTTTCATTGCTGCTGCCACTGCTGCATTGATACTGTTGGTGCTACAATGAAACAGATTTGAGGTCAAGTGACTCACCCGTCTGAGGATGGCCAGCTGCAGCGCCAGGTGGAAGAGGGTGAGGTAGTCAGCAGGATCCAGCTGGTGTGACCTGCAATGGACACACAAGTGGAAGAGGGTGAGGTAGTCAGCAGGATCCAGCTGGTGTGACCTGCAATGGACACACAGCACAGTCTTCTTCTCACGGTCTCAATGCAACGAAGACAATGTCGAGTCAAAAGTTGCTTTAACTTGAATGGATCAATGTTATTTTGCATCTGGTGACACACTTCAAACCCTCCATGCAGACCAGAGTGAATGTTTGTTGAAGTATGAATAAAACCCTTTCTCGCAATGGAAGCGAGGCTCTTTCTGCAATGCAATAATGGTTTTTGCACTGTAGCTTGCATCACAACAAAAATGATGACTGTGCAACCTTCTATTCTGCAGAACCTTATCAGGTGCCTCCTTCATAATCATACAGTATAAATGACTTTGGAGCAACTGACAAACATTGTATGAAGTGAAAATATTTAAGTGCTTTCCATAAAGCAAGTAGGATTTGCAATAGAATGAGTGTTACAATACACGTAATGACTGTGTAGCCCTGTACACTGAGGAACATCAAAACCTTTTTCACACAATTCCACAGTAATATATTTTTTATGAAACCAAACATTTCATATCCTTTTGAAATCTTTAGCACACTGCCCAAGGATTCAAGAAGGATACATCTATCTTTTACATCTGCTTTGGAACTCTACAAAACCCTTCCTACCTGTATACACACACATGTCTCTCCACAATGTGGCCCAGTGGTTAGTGTGCTTGACCTGCAGTTGCTTACGGCTATTGGGTACAGCTTTCGAAGCTGCGCAGTTCTAGAGTTGCATGCTTGAGCAAGATGCTTAACTAGCATTGCTTCTCCCCACCCAGGAGTAAAACCAGGTACCTGAGAGGGCAATGTTGGCTAATTGTAGTGCGATTAACCCTTGTATGCGGCCAAGTACCAGCATCGAGTTGGAATACTCCCCAGGGAGCGGAGTTGGTGCTGGCACCTGACTGTGTGCATCCTAACTGTCTGTCACTATGTCTATTGTGAGGTATTATCAAAGGGTTGATCAAGTGGCCCAGTGATCAGGGGGTAAAATGTTAAGCGGTTTGAGACCCAGACACGGGTGATGAGTCGCTGTATATAAAACCAAGCCTTTACCTTTTTTTTTACTCCTAAAGGACAAGCACACAGACAAACCCTACGCGTGAACTGACTAACATACTTCTGGAAAGCGGTCAGGGCTTTGCGGTGGAGCTGCTGTCGCTCTGCGAGGAGATGGACTTCCATGGCGTGCATTGCATGGCCGATACCCAGGGCCAGGTATGCCCTTGCTGCCAAGCTGTCTCCTTCCCCCACCTCGATTGCACGCTCCGCCCACTTCACCCCCTCCGAGTACTGCAAGCACAGGAGACGGGACTCAGCTGGGAGGTTGAAAGAAGTTGTCGTGTTTGAGGTGGAAGTCAGGGATGTGGATCAGTAATATCACTGTTTGGGAAAGCGATGAATGAATGAATGAATGAATGAATGAATGAATGAGTGAGTGAATGAATGAATGAATGAATGAATGAATGAATGAATGAATGAATGAATGAATGAATGAATGAATGAATGAATGAAACAAAACAGTAATTGGCTGGATGAATTGATGGATGAATCAGCAAATGAATGATAAGATAATGGACAAACGAATGGGTAAATGAATAAATGGATGTAAATGAATCAACAAATGTACATACGACTGAATCTAAATTAATGGGTGGATAAGTGAGTGAATCACCAATCAAATAAATCAATGAATGGATTAGTGACTAATGAATTTATTAAATGCTGAAAGAATGACTGATTGATTGACTGACATACTGACCAACTAAACAATTGAGTGAAAGAATATAAATGCATACACATACAAAATAAATCACTCAGTAAGTGCACATCAATAAGATAAAATATGATATTCATCCAGGTAGTTAAATGGATTTACACTGTGCTTTCATACATGTCAATAACGAATTAGTTTTTAATGAATAAACGTGGGTGTAGGAATTAAAAAAACCCACCTCATGCAGAAAATGCCTCTTCTTGCATCACAAATAATCTTAAATGTAAAACTATGTGCAGTAGAGTGCAAGTGCTTGTGTGCGTGTGTGTGCGAGTTTGGGTGTGCATGTGCATGTATGCATGCATATGTGTGTGTGTATGTGTGTGCACAGAGAGAGGTGATTCCAGCTGCCAGCCCACCTGATGCAGGTACTCAAAGCAGAGGCGAGCTGCCTGCAGACACACCAAGGTACTCTTGGGCCGAAGGCGGTGGCACTCTTGTAGTACTCGTACTGCTCTTGCATGCTGCAAGAATGTGTCAACAATTAATGCACAGCAGTCACAGTTTTGCCTCTTCTGTCTTCATCCACAAGCATCAAAACAAAAGGAGTGACAAGTAAACTTCCACAGTGAAGAAAGTTTACAATACATCTACAACAATGTAATGAAAGCATTGAGAGATGGATGTCTCTGACTAAAATTACATTGCTGATGACACAAGTCCAGTGAAAGCCGCAATACAGAACAAAGGGAATGCTGGACTCACCTTCCCCGCACAAATGAGGGAATTGGCAAACTGGTGCCAAACGTGGAACTCGTCAAAGGAAAACCTCATAGCTCTTTCGAATGACTGGAATGAGAGAATCATTGTGTAATAAGTCATGTACCAGTGATACATACCTCCAGGACTCTTTCATAATAGTTATTACAAAAATTTAATTTGCCAGTCTGATGTTGCTTTTCATTTTAGTGAATATGATGTTAGCCCACCAAGTTTTTCACTTTGCTCTTTTTTCCTTTTTTGTTGTCCATAGCAAAATACAGT